>PVKV010012749.1:25170-64476 GCA_004027835.1 Alouatta palliata | reverse complement strand
TGGCTGTCCTGTGTGTGGACCAGCCTCTGTGCACTGGCCTGGCTGTCCTGTGTGTGGACCAGCCTCTGTGCACTGGCCTGGCTGTCCTGTGTGTGGACCAGCCTCTGTCCACTGTCATGGCTGTCCTGTGTGTGGACCAGCCTCTGTCCACTGTTGTGGCTGTCCTGTGTGTGGACCAGCCTCTGTCCACTGTCCTGGCTGTCCTGTGTGTGGACCAGCCTCTGTCCACTGTCCTGGCTGTCCTGTCTGTGGACCAGCCTCTGTCCACTGTCCTGGCTGTCCTGTGTGTGGACCAGCCTCTGTCCACTGTCCTGGCTGTCCTGTGTGTGGACCAGCCTCTGTCCACTGTCGTGGCTGTCCTGTGTGTGGACCAGCCTCTGTCCACTGACCTGTGTGTGGACCAGCCTGTCCACTGTCCTGTGTGTGGACCAGCCTGTGTCCACTGTCCTGTGTGTGGACCAGCCTCTGTCCACTGTCGTGGCTGTCCTGTGTGTAGACCAGCCTGTGTCCACTGTCCTGTGTGTGGACCAGCCTCTGTCCACTGTCCTGGCTGTCCTGTGTGTGGACCAGCCTCTGTCCACTGTCCTGGCTGTCCTGTGTGTGGACCAGCCTCTGTTCACTGTCCTGTGTGTCCTGTGTGTGGACCAGCCTGTGTCCACTGTCGTGGCTGTCCTGTGTGTGGACCAGCCTCTGTCCACTGACCTGTGTGTCCTGTGTGTGGACCAGCCTGTCCACTGTCCTGTGTGTCCTGTGTGTGGACCAGCCTGTGTCCACTGTCCTGTGTGTGGACCAGCCTCTGTCCACATCCTGTGTGTCCTGTGTGTGGACCAGCCTCTGTCCACATCCTGTGTGTCCTGTGTGTGGACCAGCCTCTGTCCACTGTCCTGTGTGTCTTGTGTGTGGACCAGCCTGTGTCCACTGTCCTGTGTGTCCTGTGTGTGGACCAGCCTGTGTCCACTGTCCGGTGTGTCCTGTGTGTGGACCAGCCTGTGTCCACTGTCTGGTGTGTACTGTGTGTGGACCAGCCTGTGTCCACTGTCCTGTGTGTGTGGACCAGCCTGTCCGCTGTCCTGTATGTCCTGTGTGTGGACCAGCCTGTGTCCACTGTCCTGTGTGTCCTGTGTGTGGACCAGCCTGTGTCCACTGTCCGGTGTGTCCTCTGTGTGGACCAGCCTGTGTCCACTGTCCTGTGTGTCCTGTGTGTGGACCAGCCTGTGTCCACTGTCCTGTATGTGTGGACCAGCCTGTCCGCTGTCCTGTGTGTCGTGTGTGTGGACCAGCCTGTGTCCACTGTCCTGTGTGTCCTGTGTGTGGACCAGCCTGTGTCCACTGTCCTGTGTGTCCTGTGTGTGGACCTGCCTGTGTCCACTGTCCTGTGTGTGGACCAGCCTGTGTCCACTGTCATGTGTGTCCTGTGTGTGGATCAGCCTGTCCGCTGTCCTGTGTGTCCTGTGTGTGGACCAGCCTGCGTCCACTGTCCTGTGTGTGTGGACCAGCCTGTCCGCTGTCCTGACTCTCCTGTGTGCAGTGCCTGGTTTCTCTGGCCACCCTGGGTGTCTCCAGTGTGCGATCCACTCCTACCCTCTTGGCCCTCCTGGCAAGCCAAGGTCCATCCACCCCTGCTGCACAGATTGTCCATATTGTGTGCTGGATCTGAATTTCCTCCACTGGTTTTCTTTTTTTTTTTTTTTGAGACGGAGTCTTGCTCTGTCACCAGGCTAGAGTGCAGTGACGTGAGACAGGGTTTCACTCTGTTGGCCAGGATGGTCTCCATCTCTTGACCTCGTGATCCGCCTACCTCAGCCTCCCAAAGTGCTGGGATTACAGGTGTGAGCCACCGCACCCGGCCTGGTTTTCTTTATGTTAGTTTTGTCTCTTGCAATGAAATTATTAGTACTTTGAAGTAGATTTTAAAATACTAATATTTCCAGGCATAAAAGAGACAGTGGGTTGTTGACAGAAGTAGCAGCCCACCAGGACCTGGATGCAGAAGTCACAGGCTCCATTTGTCCAGCCTGAGTGCTGTGAGCCACTGTTGAGATTGGAGGGTAAATTAAGATCTAATTTGCCATAATCATAACAGGAGATTTTAACTCTCTTCCCTTCAATTATAAATAGTCAACAAAAAACAAGATAAAGATTTCAAAGAGGTTTGATTTTCAGTATGCAAATTTGTGTGTAACTCTGTAAAGGACAAGGAGAGTGCTCACCTCCTCTCCAGGCACGGATCTCTGTGTGCTGGGCACGTAGGAAATGACAGCAGAACCCAGAGAGCAGAACGGCACCCTCGGCACTGCGCAGAGGGCAGGGTGGCGTGGGCACTGGCCGCGGCACTGTCCACAGGGCTTTCTGCTTTGTGTCGCTCTAATTCATGTGGAACTGTTGTGGATCTAGGAGCTTCTACCTGGCCCTCTACAAGCAGATGAGCTTCCTGGAGAAGCGAGGCTGCCCACGCACCGCACTGGAGTACTGCAAGCTCATCCTGAGGTGAGTGCCTGCTCCACCACGCCTGCCTGTGCTCCCCGCCTTGGCTGCAGGCCCATTCCGTGCCTGACGGTGCCCCGTTCTCCTTCGTTCTGCTCCCTGCTCTGCCTCTGGCCTACTCCTGGCCTGACGGCGCCCCGTTCTCCTTCTCTGTGCTGCCTGTGCTGTCTCCGGAAGTCTCGAGCCTGATGAGGACCCCCTCTGCATGCTGCTGCTCATCGACCACCTGGCCTTGCGGGCCCGGAACTACGAGTACCTGATCCGCCTCTTCCAGGAGTGGGAGGTAGGTGGGAGCCTGGTGGGTCCCTGGGGGGACAGACATCTGCCTCTTCTTCTGTTTTCCTGGTTTGGTGTCTGTGTGCTCAAGGGATGGTTTGGAGATGAAATGGTAATTGTTCGAGAGTAGAACCACATCCTCCTGCCTTTTTTGTCTCCCTTGAGCCTCTGCGGAGCGGAATCTGGTTTTCCTAGGGACAGCACAGCAGCCTTATGTCAGATCCTCAAATGTGCGTACACCTGCCTACCAGGATCGGAGCGCTAGTAACGAGAAAGTGGCAGCACCTGAGCTCCTCGTGGGCGGGACAGGAAGAGGCAGCCGGGAGGCAGAGGGAGGGTTGCCCCCAGCACACCCTGTCCCAGGGGAGTGACTGTACAGCAAGAGAAACCCGAACTCTGCCACCAGTAGCAGACATGTGTTGGGAGTGATAATTTAGTTGTATTGGTTTAGGTATAATGTATTAAAGTTAATTTCACCTGTTTTCTCTTTAACGCAGCTCCTAGAAAATTTAAACTGACCCCTGGGCTCCCATTATGTTCCTCTGGGTGCCACTTACCTGGAAGGACACATGAGACTTTGTCATGCTGACCTCCAGCAGGGCCCAGGGCTGGGGAGCAGGTGACGACAGCTCTTACCTTCTCTGTTTCTGTGTTGAATTTTTTTGTCATGCTGACCTCCAGCAGGGCCCAGGGCTGGGGAGCAGGTGATGGCAGCTCTTACCTTCTCTGTCTCTGTGTTGAATTTTTTCGTAGCACATGGTTCTGCCTAATGAAAGTGGGTAAATTACTTTGAATTGTTTAGCATTTGGCATAATCGGCCAGGAAATCTCACCTCCAGGAATGTGGTTTATAGAAATCCCTGGATCTCACAAAAACGTAGGTGCAGGGAAACCTCAGGGAATCCCCCAAAATGGGGCCACAGGAGAATGTGGATGATGGTGTTTAAGGTCAAAAACTGTGAGTCCGTGATCCCATTTTGATAGAAAAAAAGGCAGTGAGTTGCATGTCTGAGGTATGTGACGTCTGCTGAGAAACGCGGAAGTACTCACACAATGGTAGACTGCTCTCGCCTTTGCTGGTTCGTGCTCTGTGCATTTTCCACATTGAGAGCACTGACTGCTCAGCTTCAAAGAGGAGCCCCTGTGGCAGGTGGGGCCCTCCTTCCCTGTAGCCCCCTCAGTCACACTCCGTGACTCCTTAGGCCCTCCGTGTCCTCTCTCTTCTGCGTGTGGAAATTCCCCCAGGTGGATGTGTAAGTTATCTTTATGCTAAGTTGAGAAGAGGCCCTCGCATTGCCGGCAGAATCTACCTACTCCTGGCAGGGCTCATGGTGGCATCAGAGCATCTGCCAACTCACATACTTAGTCTTTATGACTTGAGGCTCCACTCTGTTTCTGTGTCTCTTGTAGGCTCATCGGAATCTGTCACAGCTCCCAAATTTTGCCTTCTCTGTTCCACTGGCGTATTTCCTGCTGAGCCAGCAGACAGATCTCCCTGAGCACGAACAGAGCTCTGCCAGGGAGAAGGCCTCGCTCTTGATACAGCAGGCGCTCACCATGTTCCCTGGAGGTGGGTGCCACATCTTGCTGGGATGAGGTGTGTCCTGTCAGCCATGGTGGTGGGGCTGGTGTTCCTGGTGGTGGAGGCCAGGTCCCTGACATCTCCTACACCTTCAGAAACGTACATTCTTTGCTAGGGCCTACAAACCTGCCCTACCAAACTTGAAAGATGATCGGTCCATCTGGGAACCTGCTGCGTGCCCTGCCAGGCACGAGGAGGTGGTAGACATCCTGCCCTGTAGGGCTGTGTTGTAGGGGGCAGAGACGGGACTGGCTGGGAGGTGCCGGGCACGGATCGTCTCAGTGCTGAGGAGGAGAACAAAGCAAAGGAAGGTGTCGGAGGTGCCGAGGCGCGGCGGAGAGGGTTGTGCTGAGCACCATGCTGGGATGTGCGGCGGAGGCCTGTCCTACTCAGACAGACTCAGCCTGCACAGCCCCTTGAGCCCCGACTGCGTCTGGGTGGTCTCCATCCACGCACATGGGGCAGGCACAGTGGGGCTGACCCCTGCCAGACAGCATGTGTGACATCTCTTTTTAAGACGGGGCTCCTCTGAGGGGCTGTGGGGGCTGAGGGTTATTTGCATGCAACTGATTGGACATATGACATGACCGCTCACCTTCTGTTAGTACGTCCTGGAAGCAGCAGCGCTTCACTGGTTCTGTGGATTTCTGGGGCTTTGTGTGGGCCCCAGGGAAGCCCATGGCATGGGTTTGGGCAGCTTCCAGCACAGGCAGAGAAATGTGCCTACCAGAGGGGCCTGGCAAGCCCTCGGTCTGCTCGCTGACCCCAAAAGCTTCGTCTCCTGTGCCTAAGAAGCACCTTTGTTCTCCTCTGCGGCCCTGTGCCACGTTCCCCAGTGTAGCAGTGTCTGGGAACGGGATGGAGGCCGTGTGCCGTGCTCCACCAGAGCAGCCGTCTCCAGGAACAGGGCTGGGAGGCCGTGCGCTGCGTGGCAGAGCTGTGC
Organism: Alouatta palliata; assembly: GCA_004027835.1. Classification (NCBI taxonomy): domain Eukaryota; kingdom Metazoa; phylum Chordata; class Mammalia; order Primates; family Atelidae; genus Alouatta; species Alouatta palliata. The sequence goes on along the minus strand of PVKV010012749.1, from coordinate 59,192 downwards.
TGCTGTTTTACAAGCTGTAGTGTCAGCACCTGCTTCGAAGGCAGGCAGGCTCCCAAGAAGCGTCCGCCACTTATCCCAGAGCACTGGAGATCACTGCAGGCATGGGTGGGACAGGCTTTGCCCTGGGGGGCTGTGCCCCTACATGGCGGCCTCAGACCTCAACCCAGCCCTGCGGTGCTAGCCCTTCCACTGGGCACAGGTGGCCCCTGCTCCCACCAGCCTGCCATAGGGTCTGGACTTTGTGATTAGAACATCCAACCCCACGTGTGTGGAGGGTGGTGGGTAAGTCTTCCTCAGATGCAGATGGGGGTGCTGGGAGGCTCCTGGGGGCTGGTGTGAGGAGACCCCCGCCTCAGACCCTGGGCACCCCAGCAGCAGCAACTCAAGAGTGCCAGACAGAAGCAAGCCGCTGGCCCTGCAGGCTCCTCCATCTGAAAGCACTCAGCTGTGCCTGTGACAAAGACTTTACCGTGTCCCTTACCACCTTGGGGGCTGGGAGTGGCTGGGCTGTGGGCCGAGGGGTCCCACAGAGCCTCTGCTTCTCCCGCAGTCCTCCTACCCCTGCTCGAGTACTGCAGCGTGCGGCCCGATGCCACCGTGTCCACTCACCGCTTCTTTGGACCCAATGCTGAGATAAGGTAAAGAGTGGTGGTGCCCATCTGCGGGGTGTCTGTCCGTGGGGTGCCCGCCTGTGGGGTGATTATCTGTGGGGTACTTGTCTCTGGAGTGTCTCTCTCTGGGGTACCCATCCGTGGGGTGATTATGGGGTATCTGTGAGATGTCTTTGGGGTGATCATCTGTGGGGTATCCGCCTGTGGAATGCCCATTTGTGGGGTATCTGCCTGTGGGGTATCCATCAGTGGGGTGTCCGTCTGTGGGGTGCTCGTCTGTGGGGTGATTGTGGAGTGTCTGTGGGGTGATCGTCTGTGGGATGACTGTGGGGTGTATGTCTGTGGGTTGCCCATCTGTGGGGTGTCTCTATGGGGTATCTGTGGGGTACCCATCTGTGGGGTGATCATCTGTGGGATACCCATCTGTGGGATGTCTGCCTGTGGGGTGCCTATCTGTGGGGTGCCTGTCTATGGGGTGTCTCTATGGGGTGTCTGTGGGATGCCCATTTGTGGGGTGATCATCTGTGGGTTGCCCGTCTGTGGGGTGCCCATCTGTGGGGTGTCCGTCTGCGGGGTGTCCATCTGTGGGGTATCTGTGTGATGATCGTCTGTGGGGTACCCATCTGTGGGGTGTCTGCCTGTGGGGTGATTGTGAGGTTTCCATCCATGTGGTTTCCATCTGTGGGGTGTCCATCTATGGGATATCCGCATGTGGGGTATCTTTGGGGTGATCAACTATGGGGTGCCTGTCTGTGGGGTAATTGTTTCTGGGGTGTCTGTAGTGTGCCCATCTGTGGGGTGCCCGTCTCTGGGGTGATTGTCTATGGGGTGCCCATCTGTGGGTTATCTGTGGGGTATCTGTCGGGTGCCTGTCTGTGGGATAATCATCTGTGGGGTGTCTGTGTGGTGTCCATCTGTGGGGTGTCCATCTGTCTGTAGGGTGTCCATCTGTGGAGTGCCTGTCTGAGGGGTGCCCATCTGTGGGGTGTCTGTGGGTTCGGAGCCTGGGAGCCATTTTCACTCATCCTGAGAGGCCCTGAGGGACCTGCTCCCAGCAGCAGGAGGGGCTGTGATAGGTACCTCGGGGACTTTCATCCGATCTGGGAGGGCTCTGGAGCCCTCACTGGTGTGTGGAAGAGCCCAGGTGGGGCAGGTGAGTGGCCTCCAGCTTAAAACCCAGGCTCATAAAGAGGGTACTGGGCGCAGTGGCGCACACCTGTAATCCCAGCGTTTTGGGAGGCAGAGGTGGAAAGTTGGCTTGTGCCTAGGAGGTCGAAGCTGCAATGAGCTGTTTGTGCTCCTGCACTCCAGCCTGGGTGACAGAACGAGACTCGGTCTCAAAAAAATAATGAAAGGGGGCAAGCACAGGAGAAAGTGCATGTCACAGAGTCCTCCCCCGGGGCCGGTGTGGCCTCCACGTCCTCCCTGAGCCCTCGGGAGCCAGTGTGGCCTCCACGTCCTCCCCCAGCTCTCGGGGGTCAGTGTGACTTCCAGGCCTTCCCCAGCCATCGGGAGCCAGTGTGGCCTCCACGTCCTCTCTGAGCCCTCGAGAGCCAGCGTGGCCTCCAGCTTCTCCCCAGCCCTCGGGAGACAGTGTAGCTTCCACGTCCTCCCTCAGCCCTCGGGGGTCAGTGTGGCCTCCAGGTCCTCCCCAGCCCTCGGGAGCCAGTGTGGCCTCCAGGGCTCGCCCTGTGTGCCCACAAATGAACTTGCCCTGGTTATATTTTCACATTTCTGTGGAGTCAGTTGTGCTTCCTAAAGAACACACACAGTGCGTAAGAAGCCATGGCACATACCTGTGTGCCCCAGCCCCACGCTCTCGGGTCCAGCAGCCCACAGGGCCCTCCCTGCACCTCCCCTCTGCCCACCCCTGGGGCTCTGCTGGCCTGAAGAGTGTTCTGCTCACAGACCTTGCTCTCCTCCAGCCAGCCCCCTGCCCTGAGCCAGCTGGTGAGCCTGTATCTCGGGAGGTCACACTTTCTCTGGAAGGAGCCCGCCACCATGAGCTGGCTGGAGGAGAATGTCCACAGGGTGCTGCAGGCGGTGGATGCCGGAGACCCTGCGGTGGAAGCCTGTGAGAACAGGTGAGCCCTGCCACTCCCCCCTCCTCAGGGGCCCTTGTCCCAGACACAGGGGCCTTGGATTCGGGAGGCGAGGAGGGCCGTGAGCAGCTTGGCCTCCCCTAAAGTGTGGCCAGCCATGGGGCCCGTGTGGAGCCTAACAGGGAGCACAGCCCTGTCCTGTCCCAGAGGCTTCCTGGGAAGTAGCTGGTGGTCATCAGCACAGGTCACGAGCTGGCGTTCCCGGGTGCTTAGGGCTGGAGTGGTAGCTTCTGGTCGTGTGGTGTCTCCACATCAGCTGGGGTGCTGATGAGTCTCTCACCCCAGCGTCTTGGGGGTAAATAAATCTGGCAGAGCTGAGAGCGAGTCTTCTGTCCTGCGTGTGAGCGTGTCAGAGGCTTGGACCCTGGTGCTCTGCATTTGGCAGGCAGCCCCTTGCCTGTTCTTGTCTGCCGTGCCTGCGCTCTTGGCCCTGTGCTAGTTCTGTGTATCAGCACCATGGTTCTGCCCACTAGCGTGGCCAGGCTTGGTGTGGACCACGTGGGAGTGGCGGCCATTTGCACCTCCACGGTCAAGTCTGTCTGCCTCGGACGTGAGGCCGTGCCGGGGATGCCTAAGAGGTGCTGGTGCCGCAGTCGTGGGCTCCATCCGTGTGTCTGTGTTCCCCACTGCACCAGACATTTCTCTCTTGCTTTGTTGTTTGAGACGGAGTCTCTGTCTGTTGCCAGGCTGGAGCGTGGTGGTGCATTCTTGGCTCACTGCAACCTCTGCTTCCCAGGTTCAAGTGATTCTCCTGCCTCAGCCTCCTGAGTAGCTGGGACTACAGGCGCATTTCACCATGACTGGCTACTTTTTGTATTTTTAGTAGAGATGAGGTGTCACAATGTTGGCCAAGATGGTCTCGATCTCTTGACCTCAGGTGATCTGCCCGCCTTGGCCTCCCAAAGTACTGGGATTACGGGTGTGAGCCACTGTACCCAGGCTGGACCAGATTTCTCGTGGACGGGAAAGCATTTTGTTCCCTGTGCTGCCCTCCCAGAGTGACTTCAAGCAGGGACCAGTGCCTGTGCCTGTAGCAGTGACAGTGGTGACGTGCCCAGGTGTCACTTCATATAGACAAACTCAGTGACATCCCACAAGAAACCACTGGCCGCGACTCCAATCAGTCTTGTTTTTTGATTGGAGAGGCTGAGTCAGGCCGTGCAGCTGGGATTGGTCCCTAGGAGCCTCCTTCACCGCAGGCCAGGGACCAACGGTGCTGCCTCTGCTTGAGAAGTGAAATGTGCAGTTTTTGGTGCCACTAGAAATGCAGAGAGGTGGCGAGTGCTGGGCAGGGGCGGGGCAGGGCCTGGTGCTGTGGCCGTTCCCATTTCATGTGCTGTGCCTCGTTTCTCCTCGGCCTCAGGCGGAAGGTGCTCTACCAGCGCGCACCCAGGAATATCCACCGCCATGTGATCCTCTCTGAGATCAAGGAAGCCGTTGCTGCCCTGCCCCCGGTAAGGAGAGAGGCTAAAATGGGAGCTTTGTGTAAGCCAGTCACATGCACTGCCCCTGTGTCTCCTGGCAGTCCACACGCAGGCATGCGCGGTGCGAGCACCCTCACAGCCCAGCTCTGCCACGGCAAGGGCTCCTCCTTTCCTGGCAGCCGGGGTTCGGATGCTTGGTTTTGAGAGAGAAATCTTTTGGGGCTGAGCACGGGCTGAGTAGTCACCTTGGTTAGCTGCTCCATCTGCGGTTGGGACTGTGGGTGCAGCTGTGGGGGCTTCTCTGTAGTCGTGGGGTATAGTCCTGCTCTGACCTCCTGTGCTGGAGGGTCTGTTTCTGTCTCAAAACCTAAAGACTTTATACTGTTGTTAAGGGATAAGATAGAATGAGTGAGAAAACCAGCAGGTCAGAGGGTCGCAGGCCCAGGGGCCGTCGCTGAGGACAGCTTAGCGCCTCCTGGTTTAATTTCGGCTGTTCTGCAGATCCTGGTGACTGGCATGGCTGGCCTCGTCTGGGGCTGTGAGCTTCTCACTCTCATCACTAGAGGGGCTGAGGGGCAGGGCAGGGAGTGCACCAGGAGCTGTGTGACCCTCGGGCGGCCCAGGGTCCCCATGGCCTGCAGTTGCTGAAGTGAGAGCTTCTGACCCATGGTGAAGATCTTGGCAGGCGTGAGCAGCACGTGACCCCATTCCTTTCCCACCACACACCCCCGTGAGAAGGGCAGACGCTGTGCAGATGCACCTCCACTCCCGTGAGTGTCCTGGTGGCACAAGGGCGGTCCCACCCTCACCCAAAGTTTGTTGGTACAGAAAGCACAGCCATTTCTGTCAGACTCTGTGGCTGTCTCTCAGCAGATGCGTCTAGTCCTTGCTGGAGCCGACTGAAGGACTCTGCCGGGAGAGGCAGAGGCCCCCTGGCAGCATCCGTAGCATCTTCGTTTTGTGTCCCTTTCTGAAGGACGTGACCACGCAGTCTGTGATGGGGTTTGACCCTCTGCCTCCCGCGGACACCATCTACTCCTACGTCAGGCCTGAGAGGTACCTCCCACCTCCCCATTCACTCCTTGGCTTGTGCAGCTAAGGTCAGTGCTTTGGGACTCACAGGGAGTGGCTGCCAGCTTGGGATAGGTGCTAAGAGTTGGGGCACGTGGTCAGGCGGGCCTTTCCCTTAACAGGAAAGGAGGGGAGAGGGACAGTGTAATCTGGGGGTCACAGCTCTGCCTTTGCAGCCACGTTCTTTCTCGTCTCCTTCAAATGTACAAGCACCTGTGTCAGGCTCTGTAGCAGGTGTGAGTAACACAGCGGAAGCAGGTGTGGGGAAAACATGAATTTTAGGATCTAGAAATAAATGTAAAATCAAAACTGCACCATCCTGGCCAACATGGCGAAACCCCGTCTCTATTAGAAATACAAAACTTAGCCGGGCATAGTGGCGTGCATCTGTAGTCCCAGCTACTTGGAAGGCTGAGGCAGGAGAATCACTTGAAACCTGGGAGGCAGAGGTTGCATTTAGCCAAGATTGCACCACTGTACTTCAGCCTGGGTGACAGCATGACTCCATCTAAAAAAAACAAGAAAAACCGTAGTAAGGAAGGAGGAGTTGGTGTGCTGAGACACAGAAGAATGTGGCTTCCCCAGGCTCAGCGGGGAGAGGAGTATTCATGTTCCATAGCAGAGTTGCCATGTGCCAAGGCCCTGTGCCAGGAGCAGAGCGTACAGCCCCATGGCCGGGCCGGGAGTGCAGGGCTGCAGGGTGAGAGGGCTGGGGAGCAGGTCCAAGCCGACTCCCAGGCTGCTGGTATATGTCTGGGGTGGCTTTCAGCATCTGGGTCATTGAAAGGCTTTTTCCCTTTCCCCTGGCCTTGAGAGCACTCGCCTTACCGAGGGCCTGTCACCCACGCAGTGGTTGTGGTGAATGATTCCTACAGGAGCGGGTGGTAGCGCTGAGGAATTGCAGTGCGTGGCTGCCTCACAGGTTCGTCCTGTTCCCCCTCCGTGGACCACAGTCTCTCGCCCTTCCCAGAGCTGCTTAGGCCTGGGCTGCTCGGCATCCTGTGGAGTCCATCACCCCAGGAGGGTGTCCACTTAACACAGGATCTGCAAGCTTCTGCCTTCCTGTAAAGGAGTCTCTACTCTCAAATCCTCACTTTTGAAGGAGGCATTGAAACTACAGCTTTTCAAAACAAGGCACCTGTCTGGTGGCAGAGGTGGCCATAAGAGCCTTTCTGTGGACCCCGTGTCTGCCTCAGCTGAGTTGGTCTCCCTTGTCCTGTTCCTGCTATCTGCAGCCTCACCCCAAGCTGATGAGGAAGCCTCACTGCCCACCCAGGGCCCTGATCTCCGCTTTGTGGGAATCCAGGGCTTGTCCTCAGCTGTGCTGCTCTGCCCCTGGGTGGGGCCCCTCCATGTCCCTGCAGGGAGGCAGCTGGCAGGCAGCCCCAGGAGTTGGATTGGGTCCCACAAGTATCAGTTCTATTTCATTTCTGACTTTTCTTTACTTTTTCTTTCAGACTAAGTCCCATCAGCCATGGAAACACGATTGCACTCTTCTTTCGGTCACTGTTGCCAAATTATACCATGGAGGTAGGTTGAGCTGGTCCCAGATACTGCCTGCCCGGTGGGTGCGGGCACATCGGTTCCAGTGCAAATATCTGGAGCCCTCTTGAGCCAGGCCTGTGCAGGCCAGCGCAGGGGGCAGGGAAGGGCTAAGGCTGCATTGCGCCAGCGGACGCTCATTCTGCTGGGGAAACTGGGGCCTGCTCAGATGGGAGCAGCCAGGCCCGATGCAGGGCCCGTGAGCCAGCCCAGCTTGATCTTGACCCCACTCTCTGGGCCCGGCTTGGCCTAGACGCTACTCTTGGTTTTGAGAGCTTCCTCTCCTCACAGGGACCTGGTGAGGCTTCAGGGTCTGACGCTGGGGCAAGGGCCACCTGGGGCTCCACGGTGCCTTCCTGCCGGGGCCCTGGGCTCCGAGTCCCAGCATGGACGCCCCCTGCTTAGACATGTCCCGTTGCTGCAGGGGGAGAGACCCGAGGAAGGAGTGGCTGGGGGTCTGAACCGCAACCAGGGCCTCAACAGGCTGATGCTGGCTGTGCGCGACATGATGGCCAACTTCCACCTCAACGACGTAGAGGCGCCCCACGAGGACGACGCGGAGGGGGAGGGGGAGTGGGACTGAGCGTCCGCAGAGCGCCTGGAAGCTGTACACTTACGTTCCTGATTTCTGTGCTGGTCGGAATTGGCCAGCTCCCTGAAGTAGAGATGCTGACTGTACTGCCGGCCTGGGCCGCTGTGTCTCCTATAAATGTAAATGGGTCATGCTCTGCTGTCCACACGCTCTTCTTTCCCAGGCACTGAGTGTGTCCAGTGCTCTCAGATTCCAATCACCCAGTCCGGTCTCTTCCCAGTGGCCTGTGGGTGAGGCGGGGCCCAGGCCACGTGCTTCCTGTGCTCCCAGAATCTGGGACACGGTGGAGAAGGGGACCCACAGGGTCTTCAGGGCAAGTCCCTGCTGAACGCCAGGGCCCTGGGGCTGGTCCTCCATCAGCCTGCTCTCTCCATCAGCCTGCTCTGGGGTTCATGGACAGAGCTGCATTCCTTGTTGGTAGAGGGTTTCAGGGTAGGGCTGGAGCAGAGAGTCCCCGACGCTGCGGCCCGCCTTCAGTCTTGTTCCTCCAAGCCGATGGGGGCTGATGTGCTGCGGTCCTCTGGCTGGATGCCACCATCTGTTGAGTCTGACACATCTTTTTTTTTTTTTTTTTTGAGACGGAGTCTTGCTCTTGTCACCAGGCTGGAGTGCAGTGGCGCGATCTCAGCTCACTGCAACCTCCGCCTCCTGGGTTCAAGTGATTCTCGTGCCTCAGCCTCCTGAGTAGCTGGGATTGCAGGTGTCTGCCACCACACCCAGCTAATTTTTGTATTTTTATTAGAGATAGGGTTTCACCATGTTAGCCAGGCTAATCTCGAACTCCTGAACTCAGGTGATCCACCCACCTCAGCCTCCGAAAGTGCTGGGATTACATGCATGAGCCACCATGCCCGGCCCAAGTTTTGTATTTGTTGGCCAGGATGGTCTCGATCTCTTGACCTGGTGATCCGCCCACCTCAGCCTCCCAAAGTGCTGGGATTACACGCCTGAGCAACCGCGCCTGGCCAAAATAACGTTATTAGAAAACTTCAGGGCAGTGCCTGGAATTGCAGGAGAAGCCCCAGAAGCATGTTTTGGAAAGAGAAGTCCATGGGCAGCCCTGAAGGGTAGTGTGGCAGAGATCAGGGGACATTCGGTCTGGGGGTGAATGGGCCACTCTGACCGAGACCCCAGCGTGGGGAGGGGGCATAGCTGGAACAAGTCTGGGCACCCTTGAGCAGTGGTGTCCAGAACCTGTCCATCCCACAGTGTTGCAGCTACGGGAGGACAGAGGCTGCAGCCACATGGCGTCAGAAGCCGGCATGCTTCTGGAAGGATCGAGAACATGAAGGTGTTATGGCTACACCAGGGTTCCTGTCCCCTGCACCCCACAGCACCCTGATCTTTCACCCTCAGGAGGCAGCAAGCACAAGAGGCTGGGAGGAGGGGCTGCCCAAGGCTCTAGGGCTGCCAGTGAGGCAGGAGACATGTTCCAGCCCCAGCTGGGTCCTGGTCCATGGACCTGCCTCCCAGAAAGCCCCATCACTGTATCATTGTCTGTCAAGGGCCCACTGAGGCCTGTGAGCGCATCTTTTTCCTGGTGTCAGCTGACTGCTCAGCATTTCCCAGGTGGGAGCCTAGGGTGCAGAACCCTCCCCAGGACGGTAAGGGCCCCCTGTCCGTGATAAGAGGTGGCCTGAGGGTGCACCGGGGTCCCAGCTGTGACATCCTGAGCCTGCTGCGCTCCTCTCCCCAGGTGCTGCAGCCCCCTTCCTCTCTGCAGCGAGGGAATGACGGCTGTGGTCAGCGGGAGGCTCAGGGGAGCACAGGCTGGTGTAGAGCAGGGCCCTCTTGGCGTCTCACCCACCCTTTTTTCCATGCCAGCATAACTGGCTTTGCTGGGGATTTGCAGTCAGCTCCAGGGAAGGTGGCCGGGATCATCCCAGTCTGTCTTGGTTCCCCACCCTCCACAGCCAGGTGCCTGTGATGAGCTTCAGCCATTGAGACGGGGGGACTGCTAGAGGCTTCAGGGGCTTGTTCTCTGAAAATGACAGGCAAGCAAGGAGAGCTGGGTTCCTGCCTCTTCCGTTCCAGATGCCTTGAGTCCACCCACACGGGGATGTGGTGTTTGGAGCTCCAGCAGCCGTCCTGTGCTTGGGAGTCCAAGAAGAGCCGGTGTTCCAGGGACAGTGAATGCAGCAGAGGTTGAGCCCAGGCCTGCTGTCCTGAGAGGCGGCTGGCTCACTGACGCCTCGGCACTGCTGCTGGGGTTATGTCGTGAGCTGCCGCTGAGCCTGTTTCTAATGACCGTGAGATCTGAAGACTCTCTCAAGGCTTGGCCTCTGCCATGCTTGTGGGGGATGGTGGATCCTCCTTACTCCCCAGCCCTGCTGAGCCCAGCAAGAGTCTGAGGCACACGTGGCTTCCCCAGTGCCCATCACAGCATTGCTCCCCAGCTGGGCCCTTTTCCACTGAGCCAGACCCCCCCAGAGTCTTCAATGCAGGCACCTCCCACACCCCCACCCCCAGGTTCAAAGGAAACTGACGGCCCCTGAGCCAAGGGCTGAGGCGGGCTGTGGGCCCGGCTGTCCTTGGGAGCTGCACTGGAGCCCACCACGTTGGGACCCAGAGGCAGACTCACGGTGGCCCAAGAGCTCGGGACCATTGGTCCGGCGGTGACTCCCACCTCCCTTTGCGTGGCTGCAGCTGGACAGGCCACCCTGGGCTACAGAGCTGGCTTCCCTGCAGCCCTTGGGTGCACAGTGAGGGCATGCATGCATGTGTGTGTGTACGCGTATGTGTGTGGGTGCAGGTGTGCGTATGTATATGTGTGTGGGTGTTGCAGACCTTGGGTGGCAGACACTGAACAAACCCAGGAAGGCATCTGTCTTCATTGTCCTCATGGGACCCTAGTCCAGAAACGTCCTTGTGGAAACTGCTCCGTGGGACTGTGCCTCTGCCCATGGGAAGGCGCTGTCCACCGTGACCCTGGTGAGCAGGCACGCCGGCCCCACGTGTCTTCCTGCCGCTCAACACACAACGTCTCCAGGGGCACTAGGAGATCCAAACAGATAGGATTAGCTGTAGGATTATCTGATTCCATCTAATCACAGATGATCCTGAGGCTAATTTATCTCCCCCATGACCATAACGAATCAGAACGTTGATTTTTTCCAGCTCATCTGTAACTCATCTCCTTCCCACGATGACCCGACAGACACATCCAGTGAGAACCACAGTGGGAGTCCTGTGGCAGGGTCACCCACTTCCGATGCCCTCCAGCTGTGTCCTGGCAGGAAACAGTCTGCCTGATTCTCATGCCCTTTGAAGTCCCAGGCTGGGTGACTGGGGGTGGAGGCTGGGGTTAACCGCCATCTATCTCAAAGGCCTCATTATGGAGATGGGAACTCGAACATCTCTGATGTGAGGACGCAGTGGGCTGGGATAGGGGTGCTCACTGGCTCATGGCCAGAGGGGAGCGGGGTTTGGGTCTGTGAGGTGCTGTGGATATCCAGGGACTCCTCTGCAGGGACATGACCCCTCACACCATGGGGCCGTCTGCCTTCCCCAGCCAGGCTTAGCCTCCTCCTCACATCTGGGACCCTTCTCTCCCCTGTGCTCAGCTGGAAGTACAGCATAAGGTGGCAAAGGTCATGGGAGGCAAAAGGCTGGACTGAGGTGAGGCTGTGTGGGTGCGGCCGAACCGCAGGTCTGTGGAGGTGTGGGCAGGGCATGCTCTCCAAATGAGCTGTGTGTGCTACCAGACACAGGTCTGCCAGTCTGAAGATGTTTTGACCAAGTCTCCCAAAGCTGGAGCCCCGCCCATGCCCCTCCTGCATGCCATCCAGCAGGTGCACGCACCTGTGTCCGTCTGGTGGTACAAGAATCTGCCGGCAGCACTGTCGTTGATAGGGAGTCTGAAGCCACCCTGATGCCACGTGGTATGTTCACACAATGGACACCACAGTCTGAGGCTGCATGGGCAAGTCTTAGCCAGAGAGAGTGAGCCAGGTGGGAGTGCAGTGTCTGTCTGTCCGGTGCTGCTTATGTATCTGGCTTGGGCGGGGGCATCCCTCAGCCTGCATATTTGTTATGGGTGAACTTTTATGTATGTTGTACTTCAATTAAACAATTTTAGGCCTGGTGCAGTGGCTCACACCTGTAAACCCAGCAATTGGGGAGGTCGAGGTGGGTGGATCATGAGATCAGGAGATCAAGACCATCCTGGCCAACATGGTGAAACCCGGTCTCTACTAAAAAAATACAAAAATTAGCATGGCGGTGTGTACCTGTAGTCCCAGCTACCTGGGAGGCTGAGGCAGAAGAATTGCTTGAACCGGGAAGGTGGAATCTGCAGTGAGCCAAGATCGTGCAACTGCACTCCAGCCTGGGGGACAGAAAAACTCATCTCAAAAAAAAAAAATTTTAAAGCAGACCAGGCATGGTGGCTCACACCTGTAATCTCAGCACTTTGGAGGCCAAGGCAGGTGGATCACTTGAGATGAGGAGTTCAAGACCAGCCTGACCAACAGTGAAACCTCATCTCTGCTAAAAGTACAAAAATTAACCAGGGGTGGTTGTGGGCACCTGCAATCCCAGCTACTTGGGAGACTGAGGCACGAAAATCACTTGAACCCGGGAGGTGGAGGTTGCAGTGAGCAGAGATCAAGCCACTGCACTCCAGCTTCGGTGACAGTGAAACTGAGTCTCAAAAAAATAAAAAGTTTTAAAGCAAAAATATTTATAAATTACAAAATGCAGATGTAACTAATATATACTGTATCAGTAAGTGTTTAGTAATGTGCTCACACACGGAGGTGGCTTGTGAGTGATGTGGGCATTCCACCGTCAGAGACTGGCAGGTGGGCAAGTGACAGCCTGGATCTTAGACGTCACAGGTACAAACATTGAAACCCTGATTCGGCGCCTGTCCCGTTGCCTCCTTTTCTGTAAATGGGACGAATAATTCAGTTCCCCCTCCCGCTTCCATGTTCAGAAGGAGGTTTTTCGTCAGCCCAGACGCAGTGTTCAGCGGGGGAGTGCTGGGAGCGCCCTGGAGTGAACGCAGAAAGATTCCCCTGGTGGGCGTGGCGGCCCCTCCCGACCGTCCCTGCTGGGCCTGGGGGCCACACCCAACTGCTGTGAACAGATGGCAGAGCACCACATACGGCCACCGGCTGGAGGCGAGAGGTCTGCCTTTGATGTGGCTCCTGGTGCTGGGCCTGTGGCGCCTTCCGCAGTGGAAATGGGGGCACTGTTGGGGGAGGGCAGGAGCAGTGTCCCAGGTGCCCCAGTGAGGATGAGCCATGAGGTGACTGGAGGGTCCCGAAGACCTCACCAGGGTGCCCCCCGGCCAGTCCCTTCGCCCAGAAAGCGACACCCCCAGCTCCAGGGCTGCCATCAAGGGGGCTGCTGCTCTGGCTTGGCGAGGCTGGGCCCGCAGGGGCAGGGGCCAGAGCGGCTTCAGGCTCTCTATGTGATACCTAGAAGCATCACCCCCTCCAGGGACCTCTGGCATTGGGCCCTTTCACCCTCTGCCATGCCTGGAAGCCCCTCACACCCCTGTGATGTGCGTCTCTGCCAGGGTCCACTCAGTTTCCAGAACTTTAATTATTGGAAAGTTCTCCCTGGTACAGCCCCCAAATCTGCCATGAACGCTGATGGCTGAGTTGCTGCTCCATGTATGCTTCAGCTGAGAGCAGAGGCGGCCCCTGTCCTCACTGAGCTGCTGACGTGGGGATGGGGGTTAGGGGCTGGGGCTGCCGTCCATGGCCAGCGACTATATGAGGCGGAGGGGCCTCTGGAGGGGGTAGGGCCCGGGGAAACCCTGGACTCCTGGAGGGGAGGCCAGGCGGGGCCCCTGGTGACCTGGACAGATGGTGGTGTTTTTTAGTGTGAAGGAGATGGGCTCTGTGTGGGACTCCCTGGGCGCCGTGCGCCACCTGATGGCAGGCCAGGCAGGAGCGGGCACTCACGCATCCTGGGCACACGCCCATCATGTGGCCGACCTCATGGGAGGGGCTCCGAGGATGATTTTAAAAATGCAGAGAAAAGCTCCATTCTTCCCAGGACCTCAGTCCAACCCTGGCCCAGGGAAGCAGGAGACAGGCAGAGGTCTCAGAGGCCAGGAGGGGCCAGAAGTGTGGAAATGTCCTGGGGACCTGAGTGGCCTCCAGGGAAGAGGCAAGGAGGGAGCTGAGGACCAGGTTTGTTTGCATTGGTTGTGAGATGCCCTGAGGTCAGAGGGTTCATGCTAGGAAGTGTCTGGACTGGCTGGGCCATGCCCAAGCTGGCCGGTCCAGGCGGGAGAGGGTGAGTGTGAGGGCAGGTCTGGGGGGTGCCTGGATGGAATGAGGCATGGGGGACACCCAAGGCCCCCCAGCAGCACCATTAGCTGAGCAGGACACCTGCAGGGGGAGAACTGTGGGGACCTGGGAGCCTCCAATGACCCCTTCCTGCTTCCTGGACAGCACTATGCCTATGCAGGGAGCTCAGAGGAGACTCCTGGGGTCCCTCAACTCCACCCCCACAGCCACCCCCAACCTGGGGCTGGCTGCTAACCACACAGGAGCCCCATGCCTGGAGGTGTCCATCCCCGACGGGCTCTTCCTCAGCCTGGGGCTGGTGAGCTTGGTGGAGAATGTGCTGGTGGTGGCCGCCATCGCCAAGAACCGCAACCTGCACTCGCCCATGTACTGCTTTATCTGCTGCCTGGCCCTGTCAGACCTGCTGGTGAGCGGCAGCAACATGCTGGAGACGGCCGTCATCCTCCTGCTGGAGGCCGGTGCACTGGCGACCCGGGCCTCGGTGGTGCAGCAGCTGCAGAACACCATCGACGTGCTCACCTGCAGCTCCATGCTGTGCAGCCTCTGCTTCCTGGGCGCCATCGCCGTGGACCGCTACGTCTCCATCTTCTACGCGCTGCGTTACCACAGCATCGTGACCCTGCCGCGGGCGCGGAGAGCCATCGCGGCCATCTGGGTGGCCAGTGTCCTCTCCAGCACACTCTTCATCGCCTACTGCGACCACGCGGCCGTCCTGCTGTGCCTCGTGGTCTTCTTCCTGGCCATGCTGGTGCTCATGGCTGTGCTGTACGTCCACATGCTGGCCCGGGCCTGCCAGCACGCCCAGGGCATCACCCGGCTCCACAAGAGACAGCTGCCAGCCCACCAGGGCTTTGGCCTCAGAGGTGCTGCCACCCTCACCATCCTGCTGGGTATCTTCTTCCTCTGCTGGGGCCCCTTCTTCCTGCATCTCATGCTGGTCGTCCTCTGCCCCCAGCACCTGACCTGCAGCTGTATCTTCAAGAACTTCAAGGTCTTTCTCACCCTCATCATCTGCAACACCATCATTGACCCGCTCATCTACGCTTTCCGCAGCCAGGAGCTCTGCAGGACGCTCAAGGAGGTGCTGCTGTGCTCCTGGTGAGCACGGCACAGGCGGCCTGCAGGGTGGTGGCCCGGGTGCTGGGCAGAGGGAGGTGGTAATAGTGTGTGGCCTGGCTCTTGTGTGACCCTGGGAGGTCCCTTGCCTCCCTGGTCCCCATTTGTCAGAGGATGGACTAAATGATCTCCCAAAGTGTTGAAGCGCACACCCTTCTGGGACCAGGGAGAGGAGTCCATGCGAAACTCCAGGCAGGACGCCTCACCAGCAGTCGTGGGGAATGGAGGAGGCCATGGGAAGTTGTCAGGCTCCGGGCTCCTGAAGAGACATTCTCTACCCATTCCTAGGGCACTCCACCTGCTCCGATGACTGGGCAGCACCCACCCCACCCCGTCTTTGCTGCCAACTCTCAGGACTTGCGCCCTCGTCAGCTGGGACGTGAAGTCTCTGGGTGGAAATGAGTGCCAAGAGCCTCTGAGAGAGAGTGCTGCTCCCACAACAGCCCCAGGAGAAGGGGCTTTGTGACCAGCTTAGCCACAGCCATGCATCAGCTCCTGCAGCAGGAAGTGAAATCCCAGTCTCAGCCAAGGGACCAGGTTTGCAGAAGCCTCACAAGTGGCGTGGGGCTGATCCCTTCCGAGGGCCGGTTCTAAGGCTCGTCGTGGTGACTGGGATTGGGTCCTCAGCCTGCTTTTCTGTTCCAGTTGCCCAGGCAGACAGCTCTGGCAAATGCCTGAATCAGTGACCAGTGTCTGGGAGCACAGTCTGGTAATAAATGTGACTCAGCATGACCCACCTTAGCCCCTTCCAGAAAGTGCTTGAAGTTTGCGAGTGGAGGGGAAGGGGAGGGGAAGGTGGGCAGAGATGAGTCAAGAGAGGGAAGAACGGAGTCCCAGAAAGCATGGCCCGCCTCGCCAGGTGAGGAAGCCACAGCCTCAGAGGCTCCGAGTGCCTGGGGATGTGGGGGCCCCAGCCAGGCTTGTGCTGACTCTGCTCCTTGGCTTTCTCTCTGTACTTGCAAACCCCAACCTGGAGGAAGGAGGAGCGGGTGCAGCAGGTCCCCAGTCCCCTCCACTCTGACACTGTCCCAGCTGGAGTAGATACAGGTGCCCAGTCCTCCATGTGACCACATGTGACCTCAGCTGGGACACATTCCTTTTTCCCTGCCCTGGCCCTGAGTCCCTCCAGCCATGATCAGCCATGAATGGGACCATCCCCGTGTACTCTGAGATGCCCCAAAGGGGCTCCAGTGCAGAGGGGCTGGGGGCTGGGTCTGTTCTCTGCCCAGGACTGCCCTTCTGGGAGTGAGCAGGTGGGGTCTGTGCTTGACGTGAGGCCTCTGATGATGGGGATGAGGCAGGGGTCCAGCCAGTGGACAGGTCCCTGGAAGCGAGTCCCTGGGGATAACGCTGGTGCCTGGTGCTGGGGGGCAGTGGAGCCCCTGGGTCATCCCTCTGCTGAAACCTGGATGTGTCGCTGAGGAGACGATCTCCATTCCCTCTGCAGATGCTGAGCACTCAGCCTCCATCCAGGGACAGGCTCAATGGAGGCTGAAGGGGTGCCATCAGCCAGCTCCCAGGCAGGCCCAGTAAGCAGCCCCCTGGCCAGCCCCACCCCTGCGTCAGCTCCAGCACTGACAGCCAGCCTCAGGACTGGGAGCTGCTTCCTGGCAGGGCCTGCCTCTTCTGGGAGACCGGACAGTGAGTCAGCCTTAAGCCTGGCACCAGAGCCCTCTGAGGACAGAGCAGGAACTGGTTGGCCTGAGGCTGCAAAGCTTCTTCCCTCGCTAAGACAGGGAGGCACGCGAGATGCTCACCCAGGACCCCCTTAAACAGGGACAGGGACCACAACCACAGCCACATAAGCACTTGTGGGGAGGGGCATCTCTTGAGAACAAAAGATCCGTTTCTTGACTTTCTGAACTGGAGAGCTTCTCTTGAGAGAAAAGAGAGAGACAGGCCCAGTGACACGCCAGCCCCACACAGCCCTGTGCACACGGACCCGACACAGGCATCGTGTCTGCGGCTGCTCATTTTGTGAAACGAATGCTGACTGGCGGGAGGCCGGGTCGTCTGTACCCTGCGCACCGTCAGACCCTTCCTGAAGGATTTTTTTCATTGAAATGTCAGAAGGATCTCGTTATACGGTGGCGTCGCTGTAATACGTGGCCCAGGCTAGGTCGGTGCTGTGGAGGAGGTGGGTGCTGTGGCCCAGGAGGAGGTCGGTGCTGCCATCCTGCAGCACTTCGCTCCCTCCCTTCTCTGACCAGCAGACTCAGCTCCTCTTGTTCCCCCGAGGCACCCTGCACAGTCTCCGACCTCAGGGAGTGAGTCAGATAGAAGCTGCGGCCCACCCTCCCCCACCCTGGCCGGGTTCTTCCCTGGCTTGTGCGTCCTTGTGACAATTCCTGACACCGATGCGCAAGGCAGAGGCACGTCCAGGTGCTGCGCGCGCCCGGGCCACAAAGCTCCTTTGAACTCTCTTGGCAGTCCCCTGAGGGAGGGGGCCAGGTGGCCCCGCCACTGCGAATGCCCGCGACCCACCGAGCTCGCTGGCAGCCGCCGGCACCCCTCTGTGCACGCGCCCTCCCGCCTCGGGCCCTTCCCAGGCCTGATCGGACGCTTTGTTTCTTCTCAGTGGGTTCAGGGCCTGCCTCAGCCTTTACCCACCTCCCCAACCCAAACGGGCGGGCAAAGCTCAGAGCACCTGGTCTGCCAAAAGACAGGGAGCTGGGAAGATGCGGGTTGGTCCCTAAAGGGGCATGAGGAAAAAAGACCCTCCTTACAAACCGCAGGGTGGGGCTGTCGACAGGGCGGGACCCAGCGGGTAGCTGGGGGCGGGGTTCTTAGGGCAGAGAGGGGTTTCCATTGTCCTCCCTGGATCCCGACGCCCCCACAGCCGGCTCGTCTGTGAGCCAGCCCCTCCTTTCCAGTGCGCGGGGACCCCAGACCGCGCCCGACCCAGAGCTGCGGGATCCTTGGCTGCCTGAGGTGCGCCGCATTGCGCGCGGCGGGCGGGGACGCGCAGGGCGGAGGATGCGGCGGGGACGCGCGGGGCGGAGGATGCGGCGGGGACGCGCGGTGCGGACCCTGCGGGCCGGGCGGCTTTCTGCGGCGGCGCCTCCCGATTGGCCGACCGCGATGACATCAGTCGATGCGGCGGGCGGGGCCGCAGCTATAAGAGCACACGGCCGCGGTCCCCGACCCTCAGCAGCCAGCCCGGCCCGCCTGCGCCAGTCAGTAGCCGCCCGCCAGACGCGCCCAGCATGAGGGAGATCGTGCACATCCAGGCCGGCCAGTGCGGCAACCAGATCGGGGCCAAGGTGAGGCTGCGCGCCCCGGCCTGTCCCGGGCCCCAGGGCGGGAGGAGGGAGGCGCCGTGCTCCGCGGCCCGCAACTCCAGCCGCCCCCGCCCCTGCGAACCTGCAACAAAGGGATGCCCCCAGCGTCGAGCCGGGCGGCCGGGACGCCGGGCCCCCGCCCTGGGCCTCTCGCCTTCGACTCTCCGCCCCTGCCCAGGTGACCTCGGGCTGTCGGGGCGCAGCTCAAGTCAGTCGCGAAGCCTCAGCCCCCTCCACACCTGCGCTCCCTCCACCTGGCCTCGACAGGTGCAGCTGGGGGCCCTGTCTGGGCGTGGCCCTCTGTTTTGGGCCCGCAACGTAGCCTTGAGTGAGATGGGTGGGATGGGCAGGTTTGGGTGGGTGGGGCTCTCCCCACTGCCGTGATTCCCTCGGCTCGAACCCCCCACTCGAGGAGCCGAACGTCCCCCGAGAGGCCTGAGCCGTCCTGATGTCTCCAGCCTGCTCCGACACCCCTCGGCGTCCTGGCCCCACCCTGTCCCTTTGTTGGAGGGGTTGGGTCTGGACTCGAGACGACCTTGGTCGAGGACCCGGCTCTCCGTCAGCGCAGCCGCTCCTGGGCAACCCCCGCGGGGCTTGACCGCGCCCATCCAGGGTCTACCAGTCTGGGGATTGGACGTGGGAACAAAGCCGGGCTGTGGGGTGTGGAGGCTGCACCGTGGCGCGCCCCTCCTTCCATTGTTAGCCCACCTCGCAGATGTCCGGGCCAGGCAGGAAGGGGCGTTGGTGTCGTTGTGCAGGGACCCCCGCCTAGATCATTTAGGGTATGTCATGTCCCCTGGTCCTGGGAGGCTGCCCCTGGCCAAAGGTCACACAGCAGGTGCCAGAGAGCCGGGCTGCCCCTTGGTCCGCCTCCCTGGCAGGAGCCACCTTGGGGCTCGGGCGGGGCGGGCGGGGCCTGCTTGTCAAAGGATCTGCGATCCGAACAGTCCTGGGAAACCCCGGTAGGGGAGGCCGGCTTTGTCAGGACCAAGGCTAGGGACCCAGCTGAGGGCTGGTGCAGAGCTGATTCCGGGAAGGAGGGGCTGGAGGAGACGGGTCTAGGAGAGGAAGGGGCCAGAGAAAGGCTTCTTCGCGAGGCTGTTGCCATGGGAACCAGGCAGGAACAAAAAGCTAATTACAACAGGGCCAGCCACGTGGCTGACATGTAAATTGCAACTTTGGCTCCGGGTGGAGGCGCCTCCGAGGGTGGGAGGCCCAGTAGTGGGGAGACTCTAATCACCCAAGGAGACAGCTGTCCCTGCCAAGGAGAGCCTGGGGGAGGGGAGGCCTGGGGGACAGTGGCCTTAAATCAAACCAGAACTCCCGGAGCACCGTCTGACAGCTGCCCTGGCCTGATGGGAGGGGCCGAGGTCTCATTAATGTGGTCACTGGGGCAGAGCCTGCCCTGAACATCTGCTCCTGGGAGGGTCAGGGGTCGCTGGGGGGAGGAGGGCAGGCAGCCCTGAGGCCCACCTGGGGTTCTTCCTTCTATGGCTGGGATGCGCGCAGAGCGGTGGTCCCACAAGGCCCTTGTTAGGCAAGAGCTGGGACCTAGAAGGCAGGTCCACAGGCAGACATGCCCTGAGGCTCCACGGCGACAGAGGCAGCTCTGCCTCCTGGCTCGGTCCTTGGCTTGCCTCGAGCTCCGCTTCTCAGCACTGCAGCCCTTAGTTTGCCCACTACTTTTTATTCCTTTTGAGTTGTTTTTTCTTAATTTATTTTGTTTTAAAAATTAATACCTGCCGGGCACGGTGGCTCAGGAATCTCATGTAATCCCAGCACTTTGGGAGACTGAAACGGGAGGATCGCTTTAGCACAGGAGTAGGAGACCAGCCTGGGGAACATGGGGAAACTCCGTTTCTATTAAAAATAATAATAATAAATAAATGAATCAGCCTGGCGTGGTGGCCCGCGCCTGTAGTCCCAGCTACTTGGGAGTCTGAGATGGGAGAATCACTTTAGCCTGGGAGGTCGAGGTGGCAGTGAGCTGTGACCGCACCACTGCACTCCAACCTAGGCGACAGAGCGAGACCTTGTCTCAAAATAACAATAATGATAACATATGATTCTTTTTAACAATGCAAAAACAGGGAAGTAAATCATCTCGGGGGGAATAGTCTGCTCCTTCCCACCGCTTCCCTTGTGGAAGCGATGGGAAACAGCTCAGTGCTTTGCGTCCAGCCGCCGCCTCACCCTAGAATGTCTCCAGAAGTCAAACGCGAATTCCCCCGGGCCAGGCCCGTGTAGGGAAGTTCCTTGGCCATTTTCGGCCCCCACTCCCACAGCTGGTGGGGGCGGCCGGGCGGGCAAGGGGGCCGCTTCCCCGTTTGGGGGTCCTCCGGTGGTGCCTGTCTGCGCAGCGAGGCCCCGGGACTCTGGGAGGCGCCTGGCCGGGGCGGGTGGGAGAAGGGAAGCCGGGGCGACTGGAGGCCGGGAGCAAAGCCGGGTCCCAGGTGGTCACGCGGCAGCGCGGACGACTCATACGCGGGTCACCCCTGCGCTGTGCACCGCGCCGTCATCTCGCAGGGATGCGCCCCGAGGAGCAGGAAATCTGGGGGCCTGGAAGCCACGCGGCCGCCCGCAGTCACCCCGGGGGGTAGGGGCGAGCCGGGCTGTGCGGAAACACCAGGGCCCGCGGGACACACGACGCCCGGCTGCCGCAGAGGCCGAGTTGGGGCCCGGGCTTTCCTTTCCTGGGGCGCGGGCTCCGCCCTGGGGCGGTGCCGCCTGCAGCGGCTGGGGGTGGGGGGGCCTTTGTCCTCCATGCGCGCTCCGGCGCCCCCTCCTGGCGGCTGCTGGGCGGGGCGGTGAGTGGGCGGGGCGTGGCGCTCGCAGCCAATGGGAGACGGCGCCCCGGCTCGTCTCGCCCCGCGCCTGAGCGCCCCTGCGGAGCTGGGGTCAGGCGGGAACCGCGTGGGGGTCCCGGAGGGTAGCGGAGGCCGCAGTCGCTCAGCCGCTGCCCCGGGAGCCACCGCACCCGCCTCGCCTCGGCCGCCGCCCCCAAATCCCGGCCCCGCTTTCCCCAGGACCCCAAGCGCGGCTCGAGGTCAGCACCAAGGACAGTGCCCGGGCCGAGCACCTCGCGGCGTCCCAAGGCCGGTTACCCGGTTTGTTTTTAGGTTTCCGTTTCTGTTTTTTGGTTTTTTTGTTGTTGTTATGAGGCAGGGTCTGGCTCTGTCGCCCAGGCTGGAGTCTGGTGGCGCGACCTCGACCTCCTGCTGTCCTTTCGCGCCGGCCTCCCAAGTAGCTGGAACCACAGGCACTCTCACCATGCCCTGCCACAATTTCCTTTTTTTTCTGTTTTATTTATTTATTTATTTTTAGATGGAGTTTCGCTCTCGTTGCCCAGGCTGGAGTGCAGTTAACGCGATCTCAGCTCACTGCAACCTCCACCTCCTGGGTTCAAACAATTCTCCTGCTTCAGCCTCCTAAGTAGCTGGGATGATAGGCACGGCATGTGCCAGCACGCCCGGATAATTTTTGTATTTTCAGTAGGTGGGGGGTTCACCATGTTGGCCAGGCTGGTCTTGAACTCTTGACCTCAGGTGATTCACCCGTCTCTGCCTCCCAAAATGCTGGGATTACAGGTGTGAACCACCGCACCTGGCCAGTAGCATCTAAAACCGTTTAACAAAATGAAGCCAACATGTGCTGAATGTATTCATGTCAAGCTTTGTGCTAAGGCTTTGATGTGGGTACCGTTCACACATCCATCTCACAGCTGAAAACAGGTCCTACGAGGCATGGTGCCTGGCTCACAGCTGTGCTCCTGCTGGCCCTGAACCCGCTCCGGTCCATTGCTCCTGCTGCCCTAGGCCTCACTTTGCAGAGGACTTCCCATCAACATGCTACTCTATCCACCCTCCTTTACAGGGGCTGGTGGCTGTGGGTTCCCTGGAAGCATAAATTTAGGGTGTCCCAGTGCTTTGGGAACCAAGGTCCCTGGCTAGACTGGACTGCCAGCAACTAAATTAATGGAGGGTCCTCAAAGACAGCGTCAGGGAGCCAAGCAGTAGGTGGGAAGCTTGAACAAGGCCCCAAATGCGTCTTCGACCCTTCTGTAACTTTTTTTTTTTTTTTGAGACAGGGTCTCACTCTGTCACCTGGACTGGAGTGCTGTAGTGAGATCTCAGCTCACTGCAGTCCTCACCTTCCTGGCTTAAATGATCCTCCCACCTCAGCCTCCTGGGTAGCTAGGGTTACAGCCAAGCGTCACCATGCCCAACTATTTTTTTTTTTTTTTTTGGTAGAGACAGAGTTTCACCATGTTCCTCCGATTGGTCTCAGTCTCCTGGATTCAAGTGGTCCACCTCTCTTGGCCACCCAAAGTGCTAGAATTATAGGTGTGAGCCACCATGGCCAGCTGATTTGTTTTCTTTCTTTATTTTTCTTTTCCCTTTTATTTCGTTCTTTCCTTCCTTCCTTCTTCTTTTTTTTTTTTTTTTTTTTTTTTTTTTTGAGACAGGGTCTTGCTCTTCTCACACAGGCTGGCGTGCAGTGCCTTGATCCCAGCTCACTGCAACCTCCACCTCCTGGGTTCAAGTGATTCTTGTGTCTCAGACTCCCAAGTAGCTGGGATTACAGGTGCACGCTACCATGCCTGGCTAATTTTTGTATTTTTAGTAGAAACGGGTTTTTGCCATGTTGGCCAGGCTGGTCTCAAACCCGTGACCTCAAGTGATCTGTCTGCCTCAGCGTGCCAAAGTGCTGGGATTACAGGCATGGCCACCACGCCCAGCCTGATTTCATTTTTGTAATTTAAAAACTTTCCAGGCGTGGTGGCTCACACCTGTGATCCCAGCCCTTTGGGAGGCCAAGGTGGGCAGATCACACGGTCAGGAGATCGAGACCATCCTGGCTAATACAGTGAAACCCTGTCTCTACTGAAAATACAAAAATTAGCCGGATGTGGTGGCAGAAGCCTGTAGTCCCAGCTACTTGGGAGGCTGAGGCAGGAGAATTGCTTGAACCCGGGAGGAGGAAGTTGCGGTGAGCAGAGATCACGCCACTGCACTTCATCCTGGGCTTCGTCTCGAAAACAAACAAACAAAAAACTTAATACAAAAAGAATAAAACTTAGCAATGACAAAAATGCACAAAAGGCAGAAAGAAATCCATCTGTGACCCTTGTGGAGAGGTGAGCTCTGGTAACAGCCTCAGGAAGAGCGGGCATCCTGAGACGCTGTCATCAGAGGTGAATGCTCCTGTACATGTTACAGTAATTACACCGTTTCAAAGACATTTATTTTTAACAAGTTTTCTTTGAAAAGCTACCGTGTGCTCATAACAAAATCCCAGCAGTACCAAAGGGCATGCAGTGGGAAGAAGCTTCTCCTAGTCCAGCCCCTCCCCAGGCACAGCCTTCCATGCGTCCACCAGAGACAGCCACATACAGAGAAGCACCTGTGACTGGTTTTCTTTCTTTTTTTTGAGATGGAGTCTCCCTCCGTTGCCCAGGCTTGAGTGCAGTGGAGTAATGTAAGCTCACTGCAAACCGCCTTCTGAGTTCATGTGATCCTCCTGCCTCAGCCTCTCGAGTAGCTGAGATTACAGGTGCCCACCACCACACCTGGCTAATTTTTTTTCTTGAGATGGATTCTCACTGTTGCCCAGAATCGAGTGCAGTGGTGCAGTCTCGGCCCACTGTGACCTCCGCCTTCTGGGTTCAAGGGATTCTCCTGCCTCAGCCTCCTGGGTAGTTGGGATTACAGGTGTGTGCCACCATGCCTGGCTAGTTTTTTTTTATTTTTAGTAGAGACAGAGTTTCACCATGTTAATCAGGCTGGTCTTGAATGCCTGACCTTGTGATCTGCCCACCTCAGCCTCCCACAGTGCTGGGGAATTTTCTTTTTTCTTTTTTTTCTTCTTTTTTATCTTTTTTCTTTTTTTTTTAAAGATGGGGTTTCACCATGATGGCCAGGCTAGTCTTGAACTCCTGACCTCAGGTGATCCATCCACATTGGCCTCCCAAAGTGCTAGGATTACAGGCATTAGCCACCGCGCCCGGCCGGAATTTTCTTATTTTTAGTAGAGATGGGATTTTGCTATGTTGCCCAGGCTGGTCTTGAACTCCTGACCTCTGAAGACCTGCTGCCTCTACCTCCCAAAGTGCTGGGATTGCAGGTGTGAGCCACCGTGCCTGAAACAAGTGGTTTTCTTTTTCTCTTTTTTTTTCTTTGAGATTTTTTTCTTTGAGACAGAGTCTCACTCCGTCACCAGGCGCCAGGCTGGAGTGCAGTGGCGCGACCTCAGCTCACTGCAACCTCCGCCGCCCAGGTTCAAGCAATTCTCCTGCCTCAGCCTCCCAAGTAGCTGGGACTCCAGGCGCGCGCCACCACGCCCAGCTAATTTTTTTGTATTTTTAGTAGAGACGGGGTTTCACCATGTTGACCAGGATGGTCTCGATCTCTTGACCTCATGATCCGCCCGCCTCGGCCTCCCAAAGTGCTGGGATTACAGGCGTGAGCCACCACGCCCGGCCTAGACAGAGTCTTACATTGTTGCCCAGGCTGGAGTGCAGTGGCATGATCTCGGCTCACCACAGCCTCTGCCTCCAAGGTTCAAGCGATTCTCCTGCCTCAGCCTCCTGAGTAGCTGGGACTGTAGGTATGCACCACCATGCCTGGATTATTTTTGTATTTTTAGTAGACACGGAGTTTCACTGTGTTGGCAAGGCTGGTCTCGAACTCCTGTCCTCGTGATCTGCCCGCTTCAGCCCCCCCAAAGTGCTGGGATTACAGGCGTGAGCCACTGCACCCGGCTATAAGAAGTTTTCTTTCTATTTATTTATTATTCTATGAGACAGAGACTCTCTGTCACCCCGGCTGGAGTCCAGTGGTGCAATCTTGGCTCACTGCAACCTCCCTGTCTCCTGGGTTCAAGCGATTCTCCTGCCTCAGCCTCCTGAGTAGCTGGGATGTGTGAGCCACCACGTCTGGCTAATTTTTGTATTTTTAGAAGGGACAGGGTTTCACCATGTTGACCAGCCTGGTCCCGAACTCCTGACCTCTGGTGATCCGCCCACCTCAGCCTCCCAAAGTGTTGGTATTACAGGGGTCAGCCCCCACACCTGGCCTTTATGTATTTATTTTGAGATGGGGTCTTGATGTGAACTCTGAGGCTCACACTTGCTACCACCCAGTCCTGCCTCCCACACAGAGCAGTTTCCACTAAAGTAACCCCTTTAACTAGAAGCATCTTAAAACATCTCTCCCCTGTCTCCGTTCCAAAACACATCTTGATCTGCTCCTCTCAGCCTCCCAAAGTGCTGGGATCGCAGTCACGAGCCGCTGTGCCCAGCTGCCAAATTGTTTTGTAACCTGCTTTTTTCTTGAGTAACCTTTTCTCCAGCACATGACTCACACATAGTGGCCCTTGTTTCTTGAGGCCTTCAAACCCATCAGCTCATCTGAAAGTCACCCCTGAGGTGTCAGTGCAAGGGGCACTGGGAGAGGTCAGACAGCCCCGGGAAGCCACATGGCCTGTGTCCCAGGAGGCCTGCTGCCTGCAGACGCTGCTCCCGGGCGCAGCCGCGGTTGGCCATCAGGGTGTGTCCCACGATGAGGTGGCATCTCTCTGAAGGCCTTTCTCTCAGGCAGGGATGTGTGTCTCTGTGTGCACGCCTATGTGCTAATAATTCTACGTTTGCCGTATGCCATTTATACGCCTTACACAGATTAACTCACTTTATTCTCACAAAGACCTGCTATCATCATGCCCATTGAACAGATGAGGACACTGAGTCACAGAATCCTTGTGACCCACCCAAGGTCACACAGTTGGGAAGGGTGGGAGAAGGATCTGTGAACCCAGCAGGTCAAGCCCCTGAGTCTAGGCTCTGCTCTGCAGCAGTCGTGGGAGCAGAGTGTGAGAAGCACTGTGGGTTTGCATTCAGCGGAGAAGAAGTGGGGTGGCAGGTAGACAGAGGACGACCCCTGGGAGCTGGGATAATGCCAGCCCCACATGGACAGGCTGGGTGACCCCAGGCAAGTCACTTCCCATTTGGGACCCCAAGGACCCCTCTGCAGACCCAGCTGGGGGTCCTTGATGAGATGGTTGTCTGGGTCCCTTGAAGTCCCGTCGGCTGAGGTCAGTGATGTCCCAGCACCATCAGTGGATATGGTTTGCTCTGATATGGAGGGACGGGTGTAGCAGCCAGAAATGATCCTGAGCTCTGGGCCTCTGAACCCAGCTACCCTCCTCTGCCAGCTACTGTGGGTGTCTCTACCCCTCTGTGTCTCCATTTCCTTGCCTGAAAAGAAAGGATAATGAAAACTATCCCTCAAGGTATTTATTACCAATGCCCTTCATTGATGCATCAGCTGGCCCAGGCCCTTGACAACACCCTGGGAGCCTGGGTGTTGGTCTGTTGAACCTCGAGCCATCCTGGGGCTGTGGTCAGCCTGGGTGTGCGTGAGTTGGGGTGCATGTTTATTACGGCAATTTTTTGACAGGTGACAGAGTGTGGGGCTGTCTTCTGAATGGGGCTAGTGGAGGCCTTGGGTCCAAAGCCCTAATTTTATGCTGAGGGCTGTAAGGCTTCACAAGGGAAAGGGCCTGGCTGGGGCTTCCAGGCTGCCTGCTGACCCCTCCTCTCCCACGTCTTGTGCAGTTCTGGGAAGTCATCAGTGATGAGCATGGCATAGACCCCAGCGGCAACTACGTGGGCGACTCGGACTTGCAGCTGGAGCGGATCAGCGTCTACTACAATGAGGCGTCTTGTGAGTGCCTGCCCCAGCCTCCCTGTTAGAACCAGATGCTTGCTCCTAGGTGCCAAAAGGAAAAATCAGCATTCAAACAAAACGTTTTCTCAGCAAGGCAATTTTACTTTCTGCAGAAAGCGTGCTACCCTTCAGCAGTCCTGCCACAACAGTGCACTGAACAAAGGAAAGGCAGGAATGTTTATCCCTTATGTGTCGGGTCCTTACTGCTCTGTCCCGTCACCATTGGCTGGAGCTGGACCTCACAGTCTAAGCTGAACCCGATTAGCTAGCAACTTAAATCTTTGCTAAATAGGTAAAGGCAATGGAGAACAAAGGAAAACAGGAAGTTGCTTGTGAAAGGACTTAGAAAAGTGATAACATTTCCCAATAAGGAAGGGGCATAGGCTGCGAGCTGGGACATGCCTGAGCTTGTCCAGAACAAATATCTTGGTTACAGCACAAAGACACAGAATGTACCCGTTCCTTTATATCTAACAGCTACATAGGATAGGGCTTCACAAACAGTTATTAGCAAAAAAAAAAAAAACAAAAAACAAAAACAAAAAAGCCTGTGAAGGAAGTTAGTCTTTAAAAGAAATATTATTTCTAGCATTTTTTATTCTTTAACAAGAAGGGAAACTTTGAAGAGGAACACTTTTCTTTCCATACTCCTCATCCCAGCCCTGGTGAGGACGTGGGGGTGCCTGGACTGACCAGGTCTCAGTGTCTCTGTCCTCCCATGGGTTGGCCAGTGTTGGAAATAGATGCTCAATGCTGCAAAGAAAAATCAGCACTGAGACAAAGGATTTTTCAGGAACTCAATTTTTACTTCCTGGACTGCAGGAAGGGTACCTCGCTAGCCATCTTGCCATGAGAGTACAATGAACAAAGGAAAACAGACACATTTATCCCTTAGGCATTTGAGGTCATCTTTGCTGCTGTGTCTGATCTCCATTGGCTGGAGCCAGGCCTCACAATCTAAACTAAAATGCAATTGGCTAACAACTTACAACTTTTCTAAACAGGTAAAAGCAATGGAGAGCTGGGACATGCTTGTGAGTACGCCCAGCACAGATATCTTGGTTAAAGTACCAGGACATAGAATGTACTACGTGCCTGTAAGCATGGCACATCTAACAGCTATATAGGACAGGGCTTCACAAAGTTATTAGCACACTTATTTTTAACAAGAAAGGAAACTTTCAAAAGGAACTTTTCTACTTCCCACAGCCGAGATGCCAGCAGGCAGAACTGGATATCGGGCATCCAGACACATAGAATAAAGACAACAAATCATAGTCATAAAAGTGAGAGCCAACATATTATTGACCATGAGGGCCTTTGCATATCCAGGGGGACAGACAGGGCTGGGGCAGGCAGGAGACTTTGGTGGCCATACGAGGGCCTGGAGAAGGGGTCACCTGGAGGGCTTAGTCAGGGGCTTTTTAGCAACTGGAAAAAAGTGATTTCCATATCAAAGTGGTGACACACTCACCTGCCCACATGGACATGTGGTTCAAAAAAATTTTTAGGCCAGGCGTGATGGCTCACACCTATAATCTCAGCACTTTGGGAGTCCGAGGCAGGCAGATCATGGGGTAAAGAGATCGAGACCATCCTGGCCAACATAGTGAAACCCCATCTCTACTAAAAATACAAAAATTAGCCGGACGTGGTGATATGCGCCTGTAATCCCAGCTACTTGGGAAGCTGAAGCAAGAGAAACACTTGAACCCGGGAGGTAGAGGTTGTGGTGAGCCGAGGTCACACCACTGCACTTCAGTCTTGGTGACAGAGCAAGAGTCCATCTCAAAAAAGTTTTTTGTTTTTTTTTTAATTTAGTAGAGACCGTCTTGACATGTTGCCCAGGCTGGTCTCGAACTCCTGAACTCAAGAGATCCACCAGCCTTGACCTCCCAAAGTGTTGGGAGTGCAGACATGAGCCCCTGCACCTGGTGGACGTGTGAATTGATCCTGCTGGTGCCGCTCCGTTCTTACACACAGTGAGGCTTAGGAAAGTTGCTCAAGCTCACCTTTGGTCCAGGACTCTCTGACTTCAGAGTAAAGGCTCTTAGGATGTGAGCAGGATGGTGGCAGGCGGGTGCAGAATTCAGAAAGGATGAGGGAGAGGCTGGGCACGGTGGCTCACGCCTTTCATCCCAGCACTTTGGGAGGCTGAGGTGGGCGGATCACGAGGTCAGGAGTTCAAGACCAGACTGGCCAACATGGTGAAACCCTGTCTCTACTAAAAATACAACAATTAGCTGAGCATGGTGGCTTGTGCCTGTAATCGCAGCTACTTGGGAGGCTGAGGCAGAAGAATCACTTGAACTTGGGAGGTGGTTGGTGGAGTGATCTGAGACCGTGCCATTGCACTCCAGCCTGGCCTAAAGAGCAAGGCTCCATCTCAAAAAAAAGAAAAAAGAAAGAAAGAAAGAAAAGAAAGGATGAGGGAGAGGCTCTGGCCCTCTGTAATCACCTGAGCCCTTCTCTCCCCTCAGCTCACAAGTATGTGCCTCGGGCCATCTTGGTAGACCTGGAGCCTGGGACCATGGACAGCGTCCGCTCTGGGGCCTTCGGACATCTTTTCAGGCCTGACAACTTCATCTTCGGTGAGTTTTGCCTGCTCTGAGCTCTGAGGGCAGACCCCGTGACACACAAGCTCAGGTCAGTGGACAGTGCAGCTGTCAAAAACAAGGAATGGTCAGCTCCTCACATGATCTTGAAGGATGAGAGCTGATCTCTACATTTCAGAGCTGGGCACTGGAGGCCCGCAGAAAGGGTTCCGTGGGGAGAAGAGAAAGCACTCATGCATTTCCAGGGGAATGAGGTTTAGGGCAGACAGAAGCTGACAGAATTGCTGGAGAGCTGCTGAGACAGAACGGGACCTCCAGGGTCCATGAGCATGGGGCCATGCTGCCACCAACAGGTCAGGACGTTCTCATGCCTGTGCCCCGGGGCAGGGCCCTGGATGCACCACAGAAACAGCAGGGCTTCACTGACTCGTGCCCCCACACCCCAACACATCCAACTGACAGATGCCAACTTGCATCCAGCCCCCACTGCAGGGATTCTGGGGTTATTGTGTAGGCTCCTGGCACTGCTAGTCAGAAGGAAGGTGGGCTGGAGCAGGAGGGCTGGTCCATTCACCCCGGGTCCCCTCAGGAGGCACAGCACGGCTCTGGGGTGACCCCGAGTTCTCAAGTCCTTGTCCAGAGCCCTCGTCCTGAGCACTGAGCACCATTGGCTCAGGGAAGCCACGGTGGGTTTGATAGGGGTGCTGAGTGGAGCCTGCTTTACAGAAGAGAGAACAGGCAT
Organism: Alouatta palliata; assembly: GCA_004027835.1. Lineage (NCBI taxonomy): Eukaryota > Metazoa > Chordata > Mammalia > Primates > Atelidae > Alouatta > Alouatta palliata. The sequence goes on along the minus strand of PVKV010012749.1, from coordinate 29,167 downwards.
GGGGCTGGAGTCTGGACTGCAGAGCCCCTGACCCCATCTGCTACCCCTCTTCTCCCTGCACAGGTCAGAGTGGGGCCGGCAACAACTGGGCCAAGGGCCACTACACGGAGGGTGCGGAGCTGGTGGATTCGGTCCTGGATGTTGTGCGGAAGGAGTGTGAAAACTGCGACTGCCTGCAGGGCTTCCAGCTGACCCACTCGCTGGGTGGGGGCACGGGCTCCGGCATGGGCACGCTGCTCATCAGCAAGGTGCGTGAGGAGTACCCCGACCGCATCATGAACACCTTCAGCGTGGTGCCCTCGCCCAAGGTGTCCGACACGGTGGTGGAGCCTTACAACGCCACGCTGTCCATCCACCAGCTGGTGGAGAACACGGATGAGACCTACTGCATCGACAACGAGGCGCTCTACGACATCTGCTTCCGCACCCTCAAGCTGGCCACGCCCACCTACGGGGACCTCAACCACCTGGTGTCGGCCACCATGAGCGGGGTGACCACCTCGCTGCGCTTCCCGGGCCAGCTCAACGCCGACCTGCGCAAGCTGGCGGTGAACATGGTGCCCTTCCCGCGCCTGCACTTCTTCATGCCCGGCTTCGCGCCTCTCACGGCCCGGGGCAGCCAGCAGTACCGGGCCCTGACCGTGCCCGAGCTCACCCAGCAGATGTTTGACGCCAAGAATATGATGGCCGCCTGCGACCCGCGCCACGGCCGCTACCTGACCGTGGCCACTGTGTTCCGGGGCCGCATGTCCATGAAGGAGGTGGACGAGCAGATGCTGGCCATCCAGAGCAAGAACAGCAGCTACTTCGTGGAGTGGATCCCCAACAACGTGAAGGTGGCCGTGTGCGACATCCCGCCCCGCGGGCTCAAGATGTCCTCCACCTTCATCGGCAACAGCACCGCCATCCAGGAGCTGTTTAAGCGCATCTCGGAGCAGTTCACGGCCATGTTCCGGCGCAAGGCCTTCCTGCACTGGTACACGGGCGAGGGCATGGACGAGATGGAGTTCACCGAGGCGGAGAGCAACATGAACGACCTGGTGTCCGAATACCAGCAGTACCAGGATGCCACGGCCGAGGAGGAGGGCGAGATGTACGAAGACGACGACGAGGAGTCAGAGGCCCAGGGCCCCAAGTGAAGCTGCGTGCAGCTGGCGCGAGGGGCGGGTGGCGGCCCGGGCCAAAGGCAGCAGCGCCTGACCCCAGAGCCATCTTGCTGCCACCACCGTCCCTGTTACCCCCCCACCCTCGGGCTCCCGTGTCGCCTCCTGCAGTATTCACGGCCTCGTCCCCCCCACCCAGGCCACCTGCGTGCTGCTCCTGTCTCTGTTTTATTGCAGCTCCTGGCCTGATGTTTTATGGTTTTGTTTTTTACTGGTTTGCGTTTATATTTTTGGGGATACTTAATAAATCTATTGCTGTCAGACACCCTTGCCTGGTGCCGGCGACTTCCTTTTGTTCCGCAGAGTGGTGTCCAGTGGGTGGAGGGGCTGGCAGGGAGGGCTGCGTGGACAGGCTGGAGCCCATTCTCCCACAGGCTGGTGACTGAGTGAGGCCTGTGCTTGGGGCTGGAGGGTGTCTCAAGGCACAGCCCATGGGGATCTCCTGGAAGGAGGGACCCAGGAGAAGGAACGGGCAGTGCCTGCCTAGATAAATCCCCATCCAGACCCCGAGGTGCAGCCCTCCTGTGACTTAGAAACAACCCTGCAACTCAGTCCCTGGTCCCTCAGAGTGGCTTGCCTTCTGGAAATTTCTCCCACCTGTCTGTGTGCTCAAAGTTGGGGCAGGTGGTCTCTGTGGGGGTGGAAACTGGTGTCAGACCGGAAGCCTCAGGTCAGAACCAGGGAGGTCGGAAGGGGCCCCAAGCACTACCTGAAGACCATGTGTCGGCGTGTCTTGGGGCTGGGGCTCTGGGAGGGGCTGCTGTAGGGGAGATGTGGCCACAGGACCCAGGCCCGGGCTGCCAGAGGGATGCATCGCTCCACGTACCCCCGAAGCCACTTCCCAGGGTGCACCATACCTGGTCCACACAGGCCCCTGGAGGGTGTGGCCCGCGAGCTCAGCTGGTGCCACACATCTTCCTACAGGGAAAGAGCCTGGGGCCCAGAGAGGCTGACTTGCTGAGCCCTCCATGCCGCCCCCCTACTGCCCCACCTGGGACCTCCATGCTGCCTCCCTGCCTCCCTGCCTCTTGGAGCCAAGGGGTATCAGCAGCCTCAGTTCCCCCGGCTCTGTTCAGCGGTACCCTGAGAGCGGCCCCTTCTTGAGTCACCCTTCAATGTTCCTGGAACACCGGGGTGCGGGGGCTGACCTCCGCCAGAGCCTTCTCCCTGCAGACATCCCACGGCGTCACCCTCAGGAGACCCTTCCGGGCCCCTGCGCTCTGGACTTTCCTTCTGCAGCTGCTTTCTGAGCAGCACTCCCTCCCACATCAGGAGACTGTGCCTTTGGGAGAGGGGTGGTCAAAGAGGGTCTAATGGCAGGAGGGGGTTGCGTTAGGGGGTCCTGGAGCAATGAAGGGGAAGGGGCTGGACCCTGATGAGAGCTGGAGCCACAGGAGAGGCCACCCCACCTGAGCTGAGGCCTCTGAAGGGGAAGCTCCCCATCGGAGTGCAGGGAGCCCCGGAGCAAACCCCTGACCTGCCTGTCCTCTGCCCTCCGGTCTCCTGCTGAGCTCAGCTGAAAGTCCTTTGGTCCAGATCAGCCTCCAGGCAGAGAACAGGGTCAGGAGGTGTGAAAGGTGGGTCTAGGGCCGGTGGAAGGTTAGAACCTGGTCCAGGTATAATGCTGTCTCCTCCACGGGGCCAGCTCGCAAGACACTGTATTGTTCCCATTAGAACCTTAACCTGGAACAATGCCTGACTGGTGGTAGGTAAATATTTACGTAATAAATGGCTTACATTGTGGTCTTTTCGTGTAACAAAGGTCTGGACATGGAGTGGTTCCAGGGTACGGATGTGTGTGGGTCTCATCCTCACTGGGTGAGCCACTTCGTTCCGAGAAAACTGCCCTGGTCCCAGTCGTTAGAAAGCCGCCTCCACAGACATATAAGAATTGAAAAAATTAACACGATTGCTCCATCTGGCCTTTAATCTCACAGGCTAAATTTTTTTTTGTTTTTTGTTTTTGCTTTTGTTTATCGTAGTGTGGAAGGCAAGATAACTGTGACAGACATTTAGTTTAAACTTTGAGATAAGAAAACGTGACCCCTGTCCCTGTTTGTACATGGTGGCTGCATTCATATTCATCAGACAAGGTTAAGACCAGGGACTTCAAGTTTGCTGCAACTAACAGAGTCAAACAATGGCCTGCCACTGCTTAGTTTGTTTTTGTATAAATTGCTTCCCCAGAGCCATGTAACCAGGATCACAAGGTTTATAATCCTCCCATCACTCTTATGAAGCAAAACTACCGGTCTTTGAAGTATCTTTCAGACAGCGTTTCAGCTAGGAAGAGCCACCGGGTCCTGAGACCCACCCCACCCACTCCAACCCAAACGCGGACTCAGCTGCAGGAAGACTGATTTGGAGGCCCTTGTGACTTCATCTCCAGCCGATCAGTTGCTCAGTGCGCTGACCCCCTGCCTGCCACAGTACCCTTAAAAAGCCTAGGCTCTGAATTCTTGGGAGGATGGGTGACACAGTTTGGCTGTGTGACCCGACCCAAGTCTGTGCTTGAATTGTAATCCGCATAACCCCGACGTGTCAAGGGCAGGACCAGGTGGAGGTCACTGGGTCATGGGGGTGGTTTCCCGTGGTAGTGAGTCTCAGGAGTTCTGCTGGTTTTAAAAGCGTCTGGCTGGCCGGGCGTGGTGGCTCACGCCTGTAATCCCAGCACTTTGGGAGGCCGAGGCGGGTGGATCACGAGGTCAAGAGATCGAGACCATCCTGGTCAACATGGTGAAACCCCGTCTCTACTAAAAATACAAAAATTAGCTGGGCGTGGTGGCACGTGCCTGTAGTCCCAGCTACTCGGGAGGCTGAGGCAGGAGAATTGC
>PVKV010012749.1:0-10440 GCA_004027835.1 Alouatta palliata | reverse complement strand
TTTTGTGTTTTTAGTAGAGACAGGGTTTCACCATATTGGTCAGGCTGGTCTCAAACTCCTGACCTCATGATCTGCCCGCCTTGGCCTCCCAAAGTGCTGGGATTACAGGCGTGAGCCACTGTGCATGGCCTTTTTTTTTTTTTTTGAGATGGAGTATCACTCTATCACCCAAGCTGGAGGGCAGTGGCTCAATCTTGGCCCACTGCAGCCTCCACCTCCTGGGTTCAGGTGATTCTCCTGCCTCAGCCTCCCAAGCAGCCGGGATTACAGGTGCCCACCACTATGCCTCGCTAAGTTTTTTATTTTTGATAGAGACAGGGTTTCACCATGTTGCCCAGGCTGGTCTCGAACTCTTCACCTCAGGTGATCCGCCCACCTAGGCCTCCCAAAGTGCTGGGATTACAGATGTGAGCCACCGCTCTGGCCTTTCAGTTAGATATTTTGGCTGCAAGAGACAGAAACCTCCCACCCAATAACCTTGATGGGAATACCGTATTTCTCTCACTGGAGTGAAGCCTGGCTGTGAGCCTCAGGGCTCAGGCGGAGTCCCCTGCAGTCCTGTCACTGCCATCCTCACGCATGGCTTTTATGTCACAGCCCCGTGTGACTGCTCCAGCCCCAGCCTTTACATCTGCATCCCAGGTAGCAACATGTGGGAACGGCTGGAGAGGGGGCAGCGTCTACCTTTAAGGACAAGTCTCGGCCAGGTGCGGTGGCTCACGCCTGTAATCCCAGCACCTTGGGAGCCTGAGGCAGGTGGATCATGAGGTCAGGAGTTGGAGACCAGCCTGGCCAAGATGGTAAAACTCCATCTCTACTAAAAATACAAAAATTAGCTGGGCATGGTGGCGGGTGCCTATAATCCCAGCTAGTTGGGAGACTGAGGCAGAGAATTGCTTGAACTTGGGAAGTGGAAGTTGCAGTGAACCGAAATCGCACCACTGCATCCCAGCCTGGGGCGACACAGTGAGACTGTCTCAAAAAAAAAAAGTCTCAGAAGTCTTTCTTTTCTTCTTTCTCATATATACACACATGTATACACATACATACACACACGTATACACATGCATACATACGTATACACATACATATATACACATACACATATACAAGTACATACACATACACGTACATACATATATACACACATACATATACACATATATACATATATATACATATATACATATACCTACATATATACACATATATACACACATACATATATACCCATACAAACATACATACACACATACATATATACACATATATACGTATATACATATACCTACATATATACACACATATACATACATATATGCATGCATACATATATGCACACATACCTACATATATATGCATGCATACACATATACATACACACACATACGTATACGTATGTAACATTTGATAGAGATTGGTTCTCACGGCATCGAACCTGGCCTAATGTGGTCCTTCTGCTTCGGCTTCCAAAGTGCTGGGATTATGGGTGTGAACTACCACGCCTGGCCCATTACTATTATTTTCGGATAGCCCTGATTTAGACTCTGCTTCTCCGTGTTCTTGCCTATACATCAGGGAGAACACCTGCTTCCTGGGGCGGATGGAAGGGCTGAGGACTTGTGTGTGTCAGTGAAGCCAGGAGCTCAGAGCTGCTCCGATGTGCCTGATCTTCTCAAGCCCAGGGGCTCAGAACACAGTCACGTTGCCAGGTCTATCTGCAGGGGAGGCTGGGAAATTACGTGACAGACAAAAATGAGGTACCCCATTCAGGAAGGAGGAGGCGTGATGTTGGATAGCCTGATTGCTCCTGTGTCCTGGGTGCTTCCTGGGAGACTGGGGAGGTGCTGGCATCGGGGGGCCACCTCTGACTCTGTGACCCACGCAGAGTTGTCAGGTAATAAGAGAAAGGGGTGGGACTGGGGCCTGCGCTCCCTCTGTCTTCCCAGCACCTCCCTGTTTTGGTCCGGGGTCAGCCTGTCAGTGGGTGCTGGGTCCTTCCAGGCTGGAGTGCAGGTTCCCCACCCACACTCCTGCCCCACAGGTACGACAGGCAGGACTGGTCCCGTAGGTGGGGTGGAGTCTTGCCCAGTGGCAGGGTAGGCAGGTGGGGTTAGGGTGGCCTCCTTGTCCCACTGCCAGTGAGGCAATGTGTTCAAATCGCAGCTCCCCGAGGCCACAGCGTGACCCTGAGCAGGGCTGTCTCCTCTGGGCTCAGCTGTCTTTCTTTTGGGAGGAGGGACAGAGGATAACTCATAGGATTGTTTTTTATAATTGTGAATTTCGGACTGTAGTAAGTTTAGTGAAAATATAACCAGTACTGATGCCCTTACTGAAGACGTCCTATAACATCAGCAAACCTTACTGGGGGCTTGTTTGATGCTGTCTCTATTAGCTCGTTTCACCCTCACCGTGGCCCATTACGGATGGGGAAATGGAGGCAGAGAGGCTAAGCAACATGGCCCAGGAAGCTGAGTGGGACGGCGGCATGCAAACCGCCTCTACTCCCACCCAACCAAAGTGCCGTCCTCCCTGCTGGGAGCCATCACTCCTGTGTGTTCTGCAGTTTTCTGAGCCCCAGGGTGGGGAAGGAGCCGTTCTTGATTCTCAGCTTCTGCCCCTCGGAGGACTAGGCCCTTCCAGACTGTTTCCTGGGGCTCTGGAGGTGCAGAATCGGGGGCCTGGCTGGGGTTGTGTCGCACATCCAGGATCAGAACCAGGCCAGAGAGCCTGGATGCGTGTGTGGGGCTTCTCTGAGTGCTGGCAGTGACTCCTCCCAAGATCTCCCTTCCTGGGCGTGGGGAAGGTGGGCGCTGCTCACCCACATGTGGCCGAGTAGGAATGGGCCTTGGCACTGTACCCAGGTGTCCAACCCTGAGCCCTAAGACAGGGGCTGTGGTTTTGGGGTGCTCTGACAGGAAAGCAGCAATTTTGGTTGGGGCTCAGGAAGGAGCAACCATTTCTGGGAGGTCTGTCTCACGGGAGCAGGTGGATAGCAAGCTGGACCGGGGCTCAGTGAGTGTCTGGGGCTGAGGCTGGAGAGGATCCCATAGGTAGCTCTAGGGCTGGGACTCTTCAGCGTCTGGGGCCAGAGGACCCTATGCTGGGGGGCAGGAGCTGGCCACATGCCTTTCTCCTATTGTGGAATACTTACTGTCACCGTGAGCTCTTCGCAAGGCGACACCACCAATGGGGGCCTGGGCGGGGCACCTGAGGTGTGTCAGGAAGAGGCTGAGGATGAAGGCTGTGTGGTGTGAGGACCACCCGCTTCATAGAAGTGAAAGAGGCCCACCTCACCCCAGAAACCCCAGTGTGGTTGGGGAGAGGGGGTGGTCTGTGGTGAGCCTGGTACCTGGGGACTCATCCTGGCCCTGCCTGGCCCTCAGGTGGAATGCTATGGAATATGATGAGAAGCTGGCCCGCTTCCGGCAGGCCCACCTCAACCCCTTCAACAAACAGTCAGGACCCAGACAGCATGAGCAGCAGCCTGGGGAGGAGGCCCCCGACGCCACAGCTGAAGGTGGGTGCTGGTAGGAGTTGGGTTGGGAGCTGGGAAGGTCTCTGGCCGCTTACGTGGACCCCCGTTCTTCCTGCCGCCTCCTGTACAGCCCTGCCTTTCCCACGGAGCCGACACCTGCTGCTTTCTTGTTCTGACCTGTTCTGTGGTTCTGTGGTTCGTTTCTGTGTCCCTACTGACAGCAGGATTTGTGCCTGACTCATCACTGCCGTATCCTAGGGCCCCACACACAGTAGATGCTCAGGGAACACTGGCTGAGTGACCTTGGCACTGAGACCTGTGAGGGAGAGGTTAGCCGATTGTGCTCTGGGCATCAGGATGATGTCAGCCCTAGAAACTGCAGATGAGGTCATCAGGGAGTGCTGGGGCGGGGCAGCTGCAGACACGGGCTGGAGTGGGCCCTGCGGTTCATGGATTTTGCCGTGTAGCCAGCCGTGTTTTTTCTGTAATCCCCATGTTCATGCATGAGGTGTCTGCTTTGGGCATGGGGATGTTTCTGTAATGCCATCTTGAGGACCTTTTAGCACTGAGTATCATTCCACCTCCTCTTCTCGAATGGCTCTTTCCTGTCTGCATGAGAGGTGGACGTGCAGGTCTGAGTGGTGCCCAGCTCCCGCAGTGCCTGCTTTCTGTGCGGCTTCCTGAATCCCTTTCCCACTCCTGCTGTCCCAGCTCCTCCCTTGGGGATGGGAGACAGGAGGCAGCAGCTGACCCTCCACACCTGTCCCCGTCTTCCCCCAGAGGCCCTGCCGGAGCTGCCCCCTGCCGAGCCAGAGTTCCGCTGCACTGAGCGCGTGATGGATCTCGGCCTGTCTGAGGACCACTTCTCCCGCCCTGTGGTAGGTTTCAGATGTGGGAAGGGAGAGGGACTGAGTGAGCCTTCAAGGCAGGAAGGGCCAGTGGTTTCCTTGTCACTTGCTCCGAGGTGGCAGGGCAGCATCCTGTGAGCTGGGGTGCAGCCCCCACCTCAGCCAGGGCTCCCGGCTTCGAATCTGAGGCCCGTGTGACACGGCAGAACCCCACCCTCAGAGCCTGTGTGAGGCAGGTGGAGAGCCTGGATTGCGGTTCCTGAACCTGGGGGTGCTCCTCTCCCCTGAGCTCCATGTCTTCACAAAGCAAATATGAGAGTCGGTTCCCTCTGGGGTCCTCGGGGTCCTGCAGACCCCGGTGCCGAGGGAAGGGGGTGTAGGAGGCAAGGGAGAAGCCCCTGTCTGCCTCCTCCTGACCGGTTGGCGTCACAGGGCCCTTTGCTTATTCTGTGTTTCCTTCCTTGGAAGCCTTGCTTTGAAGAAGAAAACGGGGAGGCTGTAAGGAATTTTTATTTTTTTATTTTTTTTAAAGATGAGGTTTCACCTTGATGGCCAGGCTGGTCTTGAACTCCTGACCTCAGGTGATCCACCCACCTTGGCCTCCCAAAGTGCTAGGATTACAGGTGTGAGCCACCGTGCCTGGCGGCTGTAAGAATTAAAAAAAAAAAACGTTGAGAACCTTTTTTGCAAACTGTCTCCAACTTTTGAGAGAAACATTATAATAACATTAAAATGTACCTCAGGGCCGGGCGCAGTGGCTCACGCCTGTAATCCCAGCACTTTGGGAGGCCGAGGCGGGTGGATCACGAGGTCAAGAGATCGAGACCATCCTGGTCAACATGGTGAAACCCCGTCTCTACTAAAAATATCAAAATTAGCTGGGCATGGTGGCACGTGCCTGTAGTCCCAGCTACTCGGGAGGTTGAGGCAGGAGAATTGCTTGAACCCAGGAGGCGGAGGTTGCGGTGAGCCGAGATTGCGCCATTGCACTCCAGCCTGGGTAACAAGAGCGAAACTCTGTCTCCAAAAAAAAAAAAATAAATAAAATAAAATAAAATGTACCTCTGAAAAGATTTGGTCAGAACCCCTCCCCATTCTAAGTCACTGTTCATTTTGTGTGTGGCCTTTAAGCTTTGCCCATGTAGATATGTGTTTCGTATCTTTGTTTATTTATTTTTCTTTTCCTTTAATCCAATCAAGTTGAGTATCTTTTTTTTTTTTCTTTTTTTGAGATAGGGTCTTACTGTGTTGCCCCGGCTCTGGAGTGCAGTGGTGCGATCATGGCTCACTGCAGCCTCGACCGCCTGGGCCTAAGCGATGCTCTCACCTCAGCTTCCTGATTAGCTGAGACTGCAGGTGTGCACTACAATGCTCAGATAATTTTTTCATTTTTTGTGCAGACATGGGGTCTCGCTTTGTTGCCCAGGGCGGTCTCAAGCTCCTGAGCTCAAGCAATCCTCCCACCGTGGCCTCCCAAGTTGCTGGGATTACAGGTGTGACCCACTGTGCTCAGCTTGTTACATTTTGAGCACTTGCTTTGGGGCCACAGACTGAGAGAGAGGAGGGTGCCCCCTCCTCTTTGCCTAGGCCTCAGAGCCCAGCAGCCTGGAGGAGGAGGAGGCTCCTGAGGGCAGGGTCAGCCCAGGCTCCCCGGCTCCGAGATCCGATCTTGTCTTCCCCAGGAGCACCAGAGTGTTCTGAGTCTGGGGTCTTGCTGGGCCCTGAGGAGCCCCCTGGCCGCGATATGGAGAAAGCAGCCGGAAGTGCTGGGGTGTTGGCATCTGCTTGGGCTTGGCAGTTAAACTTGAGGCCACTTACTCTGCATAACAGCAAATGTCATTTCCCTGGCCTTCCTCCAAGAGGAAGCTCAAGGAGTAACCAGAATGACATAGCGGAAAAAGCAACTGGATTTCTAAAGAAGGAAGTTGTCTTTTGAAAAGCATCTTTCACACATTAGGTTTTCAGGGAGGAACAGGTGCACGGGGTGGCCCTTGACCGTGCGGCCAGCTGTCCTGCCCTTGAGTGAGTCCTCGGGGCCCTCTGCTTCAGTTTCCTTCTCTGGGTGAGGGGTGTCGGGTTCTGCTCTGGGTCTGTCTCGAAGGATGGGACTTAACAGGGAGAGCCTGCAGTGTGAGCATCTGACTGCCCCCCAACCCCAACCTGGGCAGGGTCTGTTCCTGGCCTCTGATGTCCAGCAGCTGCGGCAGGCTATCGAGCAGTGCAAGCAGGTGATCCTGGAGCTGCCCGAGCAGTCGGAGAAGCAGAAGGATGCCGTGGTGCGGCTCATCCACCTCCGGCTGAAGCTCCAGGAGCTGAAGGTGGGTATGGGGCCACCCCATCATGGGGCAGCCTGGGGCTGAGGCCAGACCCGTGGGACCACGAGGCCCCTGCCAGCCTCTGGCTCTCTCAGGCAGTGGCCTCCCTCTCGGCCTGAGGGGCTGAGGTAGAAGGGCACTAGGTAGGCAGGGTGGAAGATGGCCCCTTGCCCGAACACAACCACGGGAGGTTTCTCTATTAGTCTAGACCCTTTTATTTTGAGGAACAGAAACTCAACACTAAGTAGCTTAAACCAAAAAGAAAAATGTATTTGCTTGGTGACTGGAAGATCCGACGTCAGGAGTCTTGTCTTCCAGCTCTACTTTCCGTGTCTGATCCAGCATGTGGTGGTGGCAGAGAGGATCCCGGCACCTGCACCTTGCTTTCCAGCAGCTGGGCTGCCTGGGTGATAACAGCTGCCTGGTCTGTGGTTGTAGCAGGAGCCTCAGGCCTGAGTTTCACTGGCTAGTCATGGGCCCACCCCTGACCCGATGGCAGTGCCTCACTGGCCAGTTCTGGGTCATGGGCCCACCCCCTGACCTAATGACGGTGGCTGATTGGCTAGTTCTGGGTTATGTGTCCACCCACTGAAGCGAGTGGGTGGGCTGAGTTTCTCCCTGAACATGACCTGGACAAGCAGGGGTGGTGTCCTAAAGGTGACAACAGAAGAAGGTGATGGGTCCCAAGCCACAGATATCCCTGATGCAGGCCTTGGGTCTGTGTGTGCTTTGGCCCAGCTGACCTGGGTCCCCTGTGCTGACTCATGAGTCCCTGGGATTGTGGAAAGTAGAATATTCATTAGGGAACAGGTAAGTTAGTGGTAACAAAAATCCCCAAAACTTCGAGGCTTAGAGAAGATGTGTTGGTTTCGTCACGTAAAAATCCCTTAGGTGGTCTGAGGCCCATATTGCAGCTAATGGTGTTGGGGAGAGGTGGGGAGGGCCTCCTTTTCCATTGCCCTGTACCTGACCTGCAGAAAGCGGGAGGAGCAGAGAGGCCACATCTCTCCCGCTCACATGCCCGTGGCCTAGAGAGGCCACTTCCCCCCTGCTCACATGCCCGTGGCCTAGAGAGGCTGCATCACTCTCACATGCCTGTGGCCTACAGAGGCCACTTCCCTCCTGCTCACATGCCCGTGGCCCAGAGAGGCCACATCCCTCTCACATGCCCATGGCCCAGAGGGGCTGCATCTCTCCGCTCACATGCCCATGGGCTAGAGAGGCTGCATCCCTCCCGCTCACATGCCCGTGGCCTACAGAGGCCACTTCCCTCCTGCTCACATGCCCGTGGCCTAGAGAGGCTGCATCCCTCCCGGTGACATGCCCGTGGCCTAGAGAGGCTGCGTCCCTGTCACATGCCCGTGGCCTAGAGAGGCCGCATCCCTCCTGCTGACATGCCCGTGGCCTAGAGAGGCCACATCTCGCTCACATGCCCATGGCCTAGAGAGGCTGCATCCCTCTCACATGCCCGTGGCCTAGAGAAGCCGCATCCTTCCCGCTCACAGGCCCGTGGCCTAGAGAGGCCACATTCTCTCATGCCCGTGGCCTAGAGAGGCCACATTCACATGCCCGTGGCCTAGAGAGGCCGCATCTCCCGCTCACATGCCCGTGGCCTAGAGAGGCCGCATCCCTCTCACATGCCCATGGCCTAGAGAGGCCGCATCCCTCCCGCTGACATGCCCATGGCCTAGAGCGGCCGCATCCCTCTCACATGCCCATGGCCTAGAGAGGCTGCATCCCACCCGCTGACATGCCCGTGGCCTAGAGAGGCCGCATCCCTCTCACATGCCCATGGCCCAGAGAGGCCACTTCCCTCCTGCTCACATTTCTGTGGCCCTGTGCAGTCCTGCACAGCACCTTGCTGCAAGGGATGCTGGGAAAGGTAGCAGGTGATCTTGGCAGTCCTTCCCCAGCTGGTCATTGTTTACTGTGTAAGGGAAAAAGGGGCGAGGCATTGTGCTGACACTCACAGTCTCCGCTATAAATGATACCTGGAAGGAGTCAGTTGAGGGGCTAGTGCAAAGGGAAACGAGCTTCAGCCCAGCTCGTCTGTGACCCTCCCTGACCCGCCCTCTGCAGGACCCAAACGAGGATGAGCCAAACATCAGAGTGCTCCTGGAGCACCGCTTCTACAAGGAGAAGAGCAAGAGTGTCAAGCAGACCTGTGACAAATGCAACACCATCATCTGGGGGCTCATTCAGACCTGGTACACCTGCACAGGTGGGCTGAGACCCGATGAGGAGGGCGGGGTGGGAGAGACCCAAGCTCCTGCCTCCTCCGGGCTTACTGTCCAGCGTGGCGGCCGCTTGCCACACGTGGCCACTCAAAGTTAATTAAATATGCATTTCCTCAGTTGTACTGTCTACCCTGGAGAGTGCTGTTCTGGATGAGAAATTACACTAGTGAATTACGTGGTGTGTCAGTCATTACAGTGGAGAAAAAGGGAAAGGAGATAGCATACGTTAGGGTAGATTGCGTGCGCGTTTAGGGCAGAATGTAAAGGTATTACCTGACTTTGAAGCAAAAACTTGAAGGTCAGGGAGCAAGCCAAGAGAATATCTAGGGAGGACTGTTCCGGTGGGGGCGGCTGTGTGTACCAGGGCCCTGAGGTTGATGTGTCCAGTGCAGGGTCCAGCCCCGCAGGGTGTAGTGGGCGTTCTTTTGTGTTTGGAGACGATAGATCGTAGAAAATAAATAGACAAGGACACAGAGATATGAGAAGAATTCAGCTGGGCTGGGGTTCCACTGCTACCAGGGGCGGAGGCCAGCAGTGGCCCTGAAGGCCTGGACACGCTGATATTTATTGTATACAGGGCAGGGAGGCAGAGTCAGGAGAGTGACTCATCTGACAGGATTGGTGGGGGTCAAGCAAATCACGTTCTTATAATACAGGGGGCCACGTGGGCATAGTTCCGGGGGTCATGTGGGTACAGTACAGAGGACCCCTCCCTTTCAGGCAGCCTCTGCAAGGAAGGGAAGCACTTACATCAGTGTCTTTTTATGCGCTTATCAGAGAGAGCAAAGGCTTTCAGGATTCCTCTAACTTCTCACAGCTTCTAAGAATTTACAAGGGAGCATCGGGTGGGAAAGTGGAACATGAAAGTGGACAAGGATGGTGACCGTGGGAGCACAGCAGCACGGAGAGGTGTTTAAGCCCCTGGATGTCTGCGGGCTGGCTGGCTAGTGTCAGACCTTCCTCGAGAGCTGGTTGGAGCAGTGTGTTCTCTGAACTCCCCAGTGAAAGGGAAACTCCCCCTCACGGCCTGCTAAGTAATGGACGCCTCCCGAGATGCTGGCGTTACTGCAAAGCCTGGCTGCTAAGTAGCGGCGCCTTCCCAGGCACTAGTGCTACCACAAGGCATTTACTCTCACCTCCTGATCACTTCTCACAGTGTCCCTTCAGTTCCGAATTATATTTCACCCGATTATGTCTGTACTATAAGACTAAAATGTTCCTACACCTGAGCAAACATTAATAGAGAGTAATGATGTAATAAGATTGATTATATAGTTGATTATGTGATTGAATCTCATAGCTATTCAGTGTCATTTCTGTAACTAAGTAATCAGTAAATATATTGTTGCTGTAACTAAGCAATCCGTTATTATTTTTTTTTTTTTTGAGACGGAGTTTCACTCTTGTTACCCAGGCTGGAGTGCAATGGCGTGATCTCGGCTCACCGCAACCTCCGCCTCCTGGGTTCAAGCAATTCTCCTGCCTCAGCCTCCCGAGTAGCTGGGACTACAGGCACGTGCCACCATGCCCAGCTAATTTTTGTATTTTTAGTAGAGACGGGG
>PVKV010012748.1:33616-64377 GCA_004027835.1 Alouatta palliata | reverse complement strand
CGTCTCTACTAAAAATACAAAAATTAGCTGGGCATGGTGGCACGTGCCTGTAGTCCCAGCTACTCGGGAGGCTGAGGCAGGAGAATTGCTTGAACCCAGGAGGCGGAGGTTGCAGTGAGCCGAGATCGCGCCATTGCACTCCAGCCTGGGCAACAAGAGCGAAACTCCGTCTCAAAAAAAAAAAAAAAAAAAAAAAAAAGAGGATGGACATGGTGGTTCACGCCTATAATCCTAGTACATGTGATCCCAAGGCAGGCATATCATTTGAGGTTAGGAGTTCGAGACCAGCTTGACCAATGTGGTGAAACCCTGTCTCTACTGGAAAAAAAAAAAAAAATTATCTGGGCATGGTGGTGTGCACCTGTAATCCCAGCTACTTGGGAGGCTGAGGCAGGAGAATCACTTGAACCCAGAGGACAGAGGCTGCAGTGAGCTGAGATTGCACCACTGCACTCCAGCTCGGGTGACAGAGTGAGACTCCATCTCAAAAAAAAAAAAAGGAAAGAAATGAAAAACAAATAAAAATAAGAAACTGAGGCCGGGCATGGTGGCTCACGCCTGTAATCCAAGCACTTTGGAGGCCAAGGCGGGCGGATCACCTGAGGTCGGGAGTTCAAGACCAGCCTGACCAACATGGTGAAACCCCATCTTAAAAAAAAAAAAAAAAAGAAACTGAGATTCAGAAAGATGAAGTGGCTTTCTCA
Source organism: Alouatta palliata (assembly GCA_004027835.1). Taxonomy (NCBI): domain Eukaryota; kingdom Metazoa; phylum Chordata; class Mammalia; order Primates; family Atelidae; genus Alouatta; species Alouatta palliata. The sequence goes on along the minus strand of PVKV010012748.1, from coordinate 63,673 downwards.
GGCCAAACATGAAGCTAGGAAGCAAACTCCAGTGTAACTGAGGCCTGTTTTCTTTGCCTTTTTTTGTGCAATGGCACGATCTTGGGTGACTGCAACCCCCGCCTTCCAGGTTCAAGCGATCCTCTTGCCTCAGCCTCCTAAGTAGCTGGGACTACAGGTGCGTGCCACCACACCCAGCTAACTTTGTATTTTTAGTAGAGATGGGGTTTCACCATGTTGGCCAGGCTGGTCTCAAACTCCTGACCTCAATTGGCCCACTCGCCTCAGCCTCCCAAAATGCTGGGATTACAGGTGTGAGCCACCCCGCCTGGCCCTCTCTGCTATTCTGCTATGTTGGACCACATCTGATCTCTGGCTGTGAGTTTCTTCTCTGCAGGGGCTGAGGTGTGGAGAGATGAGGTAGGTCTCCAGTGCTGAGGCCTGACTCTAGGCACTTTTGGGAGATGGAAACATTTTGAGGCTTGGCTCCTGTCTCTAGGGCTTTCTGTAATCAAGATGAGGCATAAGCTCAGACTGCTGGGAACTGTCAGGTGAGGGGTCCTCATGGCCACTGCGAGACTTTAGAGGAAGGAGAAGAGAGTGAGGAAGCCAGAAAGACCTGAAGGCTGGATGCCTTTAGTTAAGGAGTGAGGAAGGGGTGAGCCACAGGGATGAGCAGGCAGCTTTGTGGATGCTTGTCAGGGCCCTGGAGGGGATGGGCTAGATGGGCCTGATGGAAGCAGGTGCTGGGTGTCTTGGGAACCTCTTATCCTTACCATGTGTGGCTGGTTGGCCTGCAGAGCCCATGCTTCCCCTACTCCTGGTTTACCAGTTTCCCTTTTTTCTACCTTGCTCACTCTGATGTGGCTGTCATCCTAAACAAGTGTCATAGGAAGGGACTGACTACTGATTGGACGGATGCCAGCACTTACTCATGAGGCTGATGAGGCTGCCCCGTGCAGCCCCCTCTGCCATCACACACGGCAGAGTGGTAGGGGGGGCCTGGTCCCAGGAGCCCTGCTCCTCTGTGAACTCAGCTGCATGCCGTTGACAAATTACCAAGTTTTTTCTGGGTCTCAGTTTCCCTGTCTGTAAGATGGGCTTGGGGATGTCTGCTGGGGTGGCTGGAATCGAGTAGGAACCAAGGCAGGTGTTTGGGGCTCAGACTCTCTGTTATTTAGCCTCCCAGACTGCTCCCCACCGAGCTTCTGTGCTCAGGCAGACAGGGACCCACCAGCTCATCCGTGATTCCCTTGACCACCTGAGAGGTGGCCAGGGACAGGTTGGGAGCTGTGGGGTAGCCTTTTGGACACTTTAGAACCTGAAAGATGGAACCCTGAGGAAAAGGATCATGAGGCCCAGAGGGAATCCTGGAAATGAGTCCAGCTGGGATGAGGAAACAGTCCCTATACTCACTCACCCCACCCCAAGCAGGAAACTCTTTGCTGAGAACTTTCTGTTTAAGAGACCTCTGGGGAGAACTGGCCAGAAAGGAGCCGTTTGAGGGAGGGTTTAAAATTAGCCTGGGTGAAATGTGTGGCCCCTGGGGAGAACTGAAGCAGAGGTTTCTGTGGGGCTCCTCTGGTCTGGGTCTTTGACCCAAATCATGTCCTGCCTTCCTGGGGAGGATGGGGAGGACGAGGAGGAGAGAGGGTAGTGGTACTGATCTAGGACCCTCCATCCAGGGCACTGACGGCTGTCCTCTTTTGGCTTATCCTCTTGGGGTGAGGTGTTGGGGAGAGGCCCTGAGCTACCCAGAGGGGTGGATGCTCAGGTCCTGTTGTCCTTTTGCAGCACCCAAAGGCATGCATCACCTTTGCCAGGCTGGGTGTGTAGTAGGGAGACCTGGGCAGTGTTTTTGTTTTTTTTTTGAGATGGAGTTTCTTTTTTTTTTTTTATCTTGATATAGACACTGGTTTTGGAAAAGAGATAGAGTTTCGATTTTGTTACCCAGGCTGGAGTGCAATGGTGCGATCTCAGCTCACCGCAACTTCCGCCTCCTGGGTTCAAGCAATTCTCCTGCCGCAGCCTCCCAAGTAGCTGGGACTACAGGCATACGCCACCATGCCCAGCTATTTTTGTATTTTTAGTAGAGATGGGGTTTTACCATGTTGACCAGGATGGTCTCGATCTCTTGACCTCGTGATCCACCCGCCTCGGGCTCCCAAAGTGCTGGGATTATAGGCGTGAGCCACCGCGCCCGGCCTGTTTTGTTTTTTTGAGACAGAGTCTTGCTCTGTCACCAGGCTGTAGTGCAACAGTGTGATCTCGGCTCACCGCAACCTCCACCTTCTGGGTTCAATCAATTCTCCTGCCTCAGCCTTCTGAGTAGCTGGGATTACAGACATGCACCACCACGCCCCGCTAATTTTGTATTTTTGGTAGAGATAGGGTTTCTCCATGTTATTCAGGCTGGTCTTAAACTCCTGACCTCAGGTGATCTGCCCACTTTGGCCTTTCCCAAAGTGTTAGGATTACAGGCGTGAGCTGCCATGCCCCCCCAACTTTTTTTTTTTTCGGAAATGAAGTCTTGCTCTGTCTCCCAAGCTGGAGTGTAGTGGCACTATAACTCAGTGCAGCATCTTTTTTTTTTTTTTCTTGGAGATGGAGTTTTGCTCTTGTGGCCCAGGCTGGCGTGCAATGGCGTAATCTCTGCTTACCACAACCTCCATCTCCCAGGTTCAAGTGATTCTCCTGCCTCAGCTTCCTGAGAAGTTGGGATTATAGGCATGTGCTAATTCACCTGGCTAATTTTATATTTTTGGCAGAGACGGGATTTCTCCATGTTGGCCAGGCTGGTCTCGAACTCCCGACTTCAGGTGATTTGCCTGCCTCAGCCTCCCACAGTGCTGGGATTACAGGCGTGAGCCAATATGCCCGGCCTTCTTTTAAGATGGTCTCACTCTGTTGCCCAGGCTGGAATGCAATGGTGTGACCTTGACTCACTGCAACCTCTGCCCCCTGTGTTCAACAGATTCTCCTACCTCAGCCTCCTGAATAGCTGACACTGCAAGCATGGGCCACCACACCTGGTTAATTTTTTGTATTTTTAGTAGAGACAGGGTTTCACCATGTCGGCCAGGCTGGTCTCGAACTCCTCACATCATGATCTGCCTGCCTTGGCCTCCCAAAGTGCTGAGATTACAGGCGTGAGCCACCGTTCCTGGCTGAGGCCTGGGTTTTGAGTTCCAGGTCTGCTGTCTTTAAAGAACAAGCTGTGTGACCTTGGGCAAGTCAATTCCGCTTGGGGATTTATATGCACAGTTCGAGACCCTTACATCAAAGAGCAGAGAGGCCTGCTGGGTTTGGGTCCAGGAGCTCAGTTTGGCCCAACCTGGAGCCTTGGCTGTCTGGACCCCCAGATGCTGCCAACAACAAGGCAGGATTGGAGTGGTGTGTACGCAGAGCATGGACTGCCAGGGCTGTGAGGTGTGAGGTGCCATCACCCCAGGCCCGGGCACAGAGGCTGGCATAGCAGCACCTCTGCTGAGGGAAAGGCATGTCCCAAGGGGGAAGATGTGTCCCAAGTGGCCCGAGATTCTGCTGGCTGTGCTTGGCAAAAGCTCAGGTGAGGGGAGAAGTTTGTTTTCACCATGGCTGTGAGTCATTCTTGCGTGGATGGGAGTGGTGACACCAGTAACCAGCAGGTATCCTGGCTTGTTTCCTTTACATTCTTGGCCCTGTTGAATTATCTGGGTGCACTGAGTGCAGTTTTGCCTAACACTGCTGTAGCTTCCTAATACAAGCCACTCATCAAAGCCATTGTCTCAGAAAGGCTGTTGACTGGGGTCAGTGGGCCATCACTAGAGCACGGAGCAAGTTCTTTGGTACCTCTCAAGATGGGGATGCAGCCCACTGTAGGGCAACTAAATGCTTTCAAGAGTGGCTGCGTGATGGGGTGAGGCATGTGAACTTCTGAAATCTGCAGTGGTTAGTTCAGAAGACCTGTGCTTGGCGAGTCAAGTGTGTAGGGACACTCTGCTTGTTCACATTTTTTTTCTTTTTTTTTAAATTTTATTTTATTTCTTTTTTTTTTAAAGATGGGGTTTCACCATGATGGCCAGGCTGGTCTTGAACTGCTGACCTCAGGTGCTGCACTCACCTCGGCCTCTCAAAGTGCTAGGATTACAGGCATGAGCCTTTTTTCTCTTTTTGAGATAGAGTCTTGCTCTGTTGCCCAGGCTGGAGTGCAGTGGTGCAATATTGGCTCACTGCAACCTCCACCTCATGAGTTCAAGCGATTATCTTGCCTCAGCTTCCTGAGTAGCTGTGATTACAGGCGCCTGCCACAATGCCTGGCTAATTTTTATATTTATAAAGAGATGGGGTTTCACCATGCTGGCCAGACTGATCTTGAACTCCTGATCTCAGGCGATCCGCTGGCCTCCGCTTCCCAAAACATGAAGCCGCTGTGCCTGGCCATATGGTTCATTATTCAGGAAGCCACAGTTTCAGAAAGTGTTTTAATGGATCTAAGCTATGGAAAGTATCCCTTCCCCCATCACAGTTTTTGGCTGATCAGGGCTTGCTGGTTTAGCCTCGGGTGCCAGCAGCATGTAAATAGCAGCAGTGGCTGCAGTCACAGGATGGACGCCTGGTGTTTAGACCTGGCTTGTAACCATGCTGGGGGCGAGGCTCGAAACTCACAGCATTGGCCCAGCACGGTGGCTCCCGCCTATAATCCCAGCACTTTGGGAGGCCAAGGTAGGCAGATCCTACTTGAGATCAGGAGTTCAAGACCAGCCTGGCCTATGTGGTGAAACCCTGTCTCTACTAAAAACACAAAAAATTAGCTGGGCATGGTGGTGCATGCCTTTAATCCCAGCTACTTGGGAGGCTGAGATGGGAGAATCACTTGAACAGGGGAAGCAGAAGTTGCACTGAGCTGAGATTGTGCTACTACACTCTAGCCCGGGGAACAGAGCGAGACTCCATCTCAAAAAAAGAAAAAAAAAAAAAAATCCCAACTCACAGCCTGAAGCTGGCAAGATCTTGCTTGTTCTTTGAAACTCAGCATAATGGTTCTGACTCCTTACTCATTCCCCTGTTCAGTCAACATTTAGTACCATCACCATGCTAGGAGCAGGGAGAGAGGCAGGAGTATAAAGGTGTTCCTTGCTATTGAAGAGCCCACATCTCATGTAGGAGCAGGAGATAGATGAGAAAGTTCCAGGCCCTCTGTTGAAATCACTGCAGTGCATATAGTGGGCATAGGACTCTGTTTCCTTTACGTGTTCGCTTCTCCCCAGACCAGACTGGAGCCTGTCTACCAGGAGGCCATGGGTATCAACTAAAAAAATAGATACTTTTTTGTCTGAGGGACCAGTAATACAATGGATTTAAAAAAAAAGATATATTTTTATATGTACATTTTTAAGGGGTTAGGCACTGTAGCTTTCCACAGATTCTTAGAGGAGGCTTTGGTTTGAAAAGGCATTCTGATTAGCTGGGCGTGGTGACATACCTCTGTAATCCCAGCTACTTGGGAAGCTGAGCCAGGAGAATCTCTTGGACCTGGAAGGCAGAGGTCGCAGTGAGCTGATATCACACCACTGCACTCCAGCCAAGGTAACAGAGTGAGACTCTGTCTCAAAAAAAAAAAAAAAAAAAAAAAAAAAAGTCATGCTGGGCCGGGTTTGTACCCTTATTGAACAGGGCTTTCTTTCTGCCTCTGTTCACCAGCAGACTCAGTCTGTGTGCAGAGGCGTCTGGCAGATGCTGCATGATGCCCCTGGGATGAACCCAGAGAAGGGAAAGGACTTTGAGAAATTCAGTGCTTTGAAACTGTTAATTTGCCTCGGTGTCCAAGGAGGCCCAGGAAAGACTGAGTTCCTCCCTAAGCTTTAGAAGAATTCCAGTTGCCGGCCTTGAAGGAAGAGCTGTCATCGTCCCTGTTTGTCTTGGGCAGCCTGGCCCTGATCACTGGTCTCTGTCCCCAGGTCCGGACCCTGTTTGTCAGTGGCCTCCCTGTGGACATTAAACCCAGAGAGCTGTACTTGCTCTTCCGGCCGTTCAAGGTGAGTCGGTACCTGGCCGCCCACTGGGTACAGCCTGGGACCCTGTAGAAGCAGCGGGAGTGATCTTGGGCCGGGGCCAGACAGCAGGATGATGTGGGAAGGTGTGGTAGAGGCTGTGGGGGCAGCTGCAGCCCTCTTTCCTGGTTCTGTGAATTCACATGCTGCTTTCTGAGAATCCGTTTCCTCGCCAGTTAAATGGAGACAGTGAGAATCTTTAAACACGTGTGATCGTATAAAGAATATTTGAGATTCAGTGTAGCCTTTTCAGTTTGCAGATGAGAAAACTTAAAAGGTAAGGTCTATGCTCTCAGGTTACGAGTTAGTGGAGCAAATGGGAATTCCTGCCTGAAGTGATGAGCGCGGCCGTGTGTTGCCCACCCCATGTGCTAGACCATGTGATTCAGAATGCAGGGCGGCAGATGACACTTGGCAGTGGTGGAGGTCAGGGCGGGTTGGTGTTGACGGGGAGAAGGGTGTGAGAATGATTCAGGGGATCCCTGGGGAAAGTGGGCTGATGAGGTGGCAGTGCTGGGTTAGCACAACACACACTTCTGACCTTCACCAGTAACAGCCACTTCTCTCCGCAGGGGTATGAAGGGTCCCTGATAAAGCTCACTGCGAGACAGGTAATTTCTCTCCTGGGGTTTTCTTCCTCCCAGCCCAGACTGACTGCTGAGCTTGGAATGGAGGCCTGTTAAGCCTTCCCTAATCTAGAGGCATCCAGCGGTAGAGACTTGATCGCTGCTGTCCCAACGCATCTTTACCAGCCAGCTACTGGTCCTCCCTGTCTGTTTCTTAGGAATCTGGAAGCCATGCCTGCCCTGCTGGCTGAGGACAATAGAGCAGGTAGCTGAGCTCTAGCTTTTGATACAAGGAGGCCAAGGCCTGCCAGCCTTCAGGGGCTATTTGGGGTCTAGACTGACCCTTGGGAAATAAAGTTGGAGCCGTTTTCAACCTGTTGCTCCTTGATTGACCCGGAGCCTTCCATGCCCTTGGTACATTGGTGTCTACTCTCTTGCTGTGGAAAACACTGAGACTTACTTTTAGTTATCTGCATGCATTAAAAAAAAATACTTTTACTAAAAGGGTGATGTTTAATTCGGTGGAATTAAGCTCTGCTGGTGTCACTTCCCACAGGGCGTTCCTGGGGAGGGAGACCGGACTTTCGGCGCGCATCAAGCTGCCGTTCCAGTGAACATGGGCTGGAGTTTTTGGGGGCTTTTTTCCCTTCTGTATTCTCTTCTCATGAGCAGGGCAAATACTGTTTCCACATAGGTGATACTCTGTTTCATTTTGTTTTGGAGGGAAAGGTGGAATGCTGGGAGAGATGTAAGGGTGTTCTCTCTTTTTCCCGCTAGCCTGTTGGTTTTGTGATCTTTGACAGCCGGGCAGGAGCAGAAGAAGCCAAGAATGCATTGAACGTGAGTAGGTGGAGGACGGGTCTTCTCTGACCCTCAGACCTCTTAGGCAATGGGTATGCAGATATAGCTTATTTCCAAGCCGTGCCTGGGCAGAGTCCTTGGCACTATCTGTGCCAAACGCCATTACTAAAGGCCTGAGCAGCCTTTCCTCTGCCTCAGCCACTGTGTGGGCAAGTCTTCCAGGCGAGCTTGTTTATAGGGCCCTTAACTGCCATTAACACTCTGGGTCCTCCAGAGTAAGCCTTTCTCTTCTCTTTACCCATGTAGGGTATTCGCTTCGATCCTGAGAACCCACAGACCCTGAGGCTAGAGTTTGCCAAAGCCAACACCAAGATGGCCAAGAGCAAGCTAATGGCGACTCCAAATCCCAGCAACATGCACCCCGCCCTAGGAGCACACTTCATTGCACGGGACCCCTGTGAGTGGCACTCCGAGCTGGCAGGGCCTCGTGGAGGTGCATTCGGGGCAGACTTGCAGGCTCTTGCGGAGGGAAGCCCCTTTTCCAGGAGGTTTTGAAAAATGTCTGTGGCCACCATCTTTTGAGACACCTGGTTTTCCTCCCTCCCCCGCAGCCTTCCTAGAGCTTCTGAGCTGCCAGGGCTCCTAGCTTCCCTGAAGCCTTCTCTGATTTCTCATTTGAGATGGGCTGAGGCCTGACTGATAACTTGTTGAAGCAGGCGGGATGCGCACCATGACAGGCCAATTTAACGTGGCTTCCTTGCCTGGTCTCGGGGTCCTCCATGGTTGAGGGTGGCCTGGCCTCACTGTGGGGCATACGGCTCAGCCGTAGTGCTGGGTTCCCTTCTGTTTGGAAGGGGAGGCGAGTGTTCTGATGATGGAGGCTGTTGTCTCCCATTGTAGATGACCTGATGGGGGCTGCTCTGATCCCTGCATCCCCAGAGGCTTGGGCCCCCTACCCTTTGTACACCACAGAGCTGACCCCAGCCATCTCCCATGCTGCGTTCACCTACCCAGCTGCCACTGCTGCTGCTGCTGCCCTTCATGCTCAGGTAAGCCCCTTAGGGTTGGGGAGGGTGAAGAACAAGGGCTCTAGGGTGGCCAGACTTTGCACTGCCTGGCCGCTCGGCCGCTGCTGTCTCAGAGCTGCAACAGAACTCTTGTCTTCCTTGATAGTTTGAAAGCCCAGACCCCAGGGACCTATGTGTCCCTGCCCGTGGCTTTAGGATCTGACAGGAAAGGAGAAGATAACCCACAAATTCCCATGGAGGATGTCAGGCAGCCCAGCTGCAGTTCTCCAGCCCTGAGCACTCCTGCCCAGGTTCCGACTGTGTTCTTCCATGGTGATGGGACCTTGACTGCAGTCCTAACCTGGGTATGGTCGCTGGAGCCAGACCACTTGCCTCTGCCCCTTCCTGTCCCTTTCATCAAGCTCTTAAAGATTGCTGTGCCTTGATTTTTTTTTAATTATCTGGAAAATGGGAATGATCATATAATCTGCATCAGGGGATTGTGGAAGTTAGACGTCAAGATAAAGTGACTAGTAAGTGCCAGGACGGATCCTGGAGCACCCGGAGAGCTCACTGAGCATTGGCTCTTGCTTCCATGAAGGCTGGATGCCGTCTACTGTGAACCTGTGCTGTGCAGGAAGCAGGGAGTGAACGCTTTTGGGAAGAGTTGGGGCTGTTAGAGCTGGGTGGGGAGGGCTCTGTGTGGGGTGCTGATCTGGGTGCCCAAGGGGCAGGCAGGGGGTTAGGCCCTCCCCTGGCCATGCAGGCACTTCCTCTGGTCTGATTCTGCCACAAGTGCAGGTCACTGGAGCACACTGCAGGGGAAGTCTCATCCCACTGTGTGTGTGTAGGGGAGCCGGGGTGGTGCCTGACAGTGGCAGTGACAGAATGGGGCCAGGTAGTCACAGGAAGGGGCTGGGGGGGCACTCTCGAGCCCACCTCAGCCTCTGACCAGCCAAGTGATGAGTGCTGATCCCAGGAAGAGCAGCCTGGTCAGGGCGTGCTGTGTCGCTTCAAGGAAGAGAATCAAGGTTGCTGGGACCTGGCTGGGGAGCAGGAGGGGAAGAGGAAGGAAAGCATGAGTACCCTTCATGCTTTCCTTGGCCTCATGACATTCAGTTGTACTGAGGGCAGAATCACAGGTAACCTTGGTACTCTTCTCCAGCCAAGCACCACAGATAGCTGGAAAATTGATCAGAGGATAAGGAAGGTGGTAAAGACCTTCTCCTGGAAGGAACTGTTGGGTATTTACTGCAAACTGGGTTCTGTGGCCAGAATAGAGTGGGCAGCAGGGAAGCCCATCCTGTCTACTTTGACCTGGGCAGTTACTTGATGCTTTAGGTCAAGTGGGTGGGCTTAACTGCAAGGCCCTGGGAGGCATTGGAAGGAATTACAGGCTCCCAGCTCACCGGGCTCCTCACTTCTGATCCCAGCTTTGGCACCACTTAGCTACATGATCCTCACCTCTGGTCCTCTGCGTCCCCATCTGTAAAATGAGAGGGATAGAGCAGATCAGGTGGAGAGGTCTGCCCTATCCTCTGAGTTGCTAGGCTGTGACAGAGTTTGGGAGCCAGGGACAATGAGTTCGTGAAATGAATCAGAAAGGGCACCTCTGCCCAGCCTTCTGGGGGTAGCGCTGCTCTCCAGCCCTGAGCTCCACACCACAGGGCCTCCTTCCTCCTGTTGGCTTCCCTCCCAGTTTTCTCCCACCCCATCCACACTCTGCAGCTGCCCAACTCTGGCCCAAATCCTGGTTCTCAACAGCTGTGGGATGTTGGATGTGTTACCCACGGTCTGTGTGTTTCTGTAAAGCGGTGATAATAGTGCCTACTTGATAGGTGCGTTGTTAGCGTGATGGCATGGAGGAAGTGCAGGTGATCGTGATTGTTACTTAGTATCACTATTGTCTGGGTCCCCTTAGGTCTTCTCTGAGGCTGGAGGCATCTTTGTTCCTGAGTTCCTGCCTTCTGGCCTTTCTTGGACAGGGACTGGGATAGAGGCCACTTACCCCAAAGGATAGTGGCATTTTGGGGGAGGCAGGCTAATGGGAAGAGATTAGACCAGGGAGTCATTAGTTCTGTGCTTGCTACCCAAACTCTCTGGGCAGCCATTTCCTCAATAGTAAAAACAGGCTGGGCGCAGTGGCTCACGCCTGTAATCCCAGCACTTTCAGAGGCTGAAGCAGGTGGATCACGAGGTCAGGAGATTGAGCCCATCCTGGTCAACATGGTGAAACCCCGTCTCTACTAAAAATACAAAAATTAGCTGGGCATGGTGGCACGTGCCTGTAGTCCCAGCTACTCGGGAGGCTGAGGCAGGAGAATTGCTTGAACCCAGGAGGGGGAGATTGCAGTGAGCCAAGATCTCACCACTGCACTACAGCCTGGGCAACAATGCGAGACTCTGGAAAAAAAAAAAAAAAAGTAAAAATACGGCTGTTTTATTGTTTCCTAAGAACATTTTATTGGCCAGGTGTGGTAGCCCACGCCTGTGATCCCAGCACTTTGGAAAGCTGAGATGGGCAGATCACCTGAGGTTGGGAGTTCAAGACCAGCCTGACCAACATGGAGAAACCCCATCTCTACTAAAAATACAAAGTTAGCCAGGGGTGGTGGCACATGCCTGTAATCCCAGCTACTTGGGAGAGTGAGGCAGGAGAATGGCTTGAACCGGTAGGCAGAGGTTGCAGTGAGCTGACATAGTGCCACTGCTCTCCAGCCTGGGTGACAGAGTGAGACTCCATCTCAAAAAAAAAAAACAAAACCTTAAATATGAAGACTTTAAAATACATATATATATTAGTAAGTGTAGCTCTACATTTTGGATGCCTGGCCAGTACACCATTGTATGAAAGTGTCCAGCTCCCTGTAGATGGTAAATGGGTTTGTTTACACAGTGTTTGCTACTGAGAGCTATACAACAGTGGATGTCCTTGTGCATACTTCTCTGGGCACGTCTTCTGTTTTGTTTTCTTTATGATAAATTCCTAGAACTATGACAAGGTCAAAGTGTAGACTTAGCAATCTGGGTTAAATATTGTTTCAATTTCAGATGAGTGAGGCTTCCATATTTTTGGTTGCTTATATATCTTTTTTTTTTTTTTTTTTTTTTTTTTTGAGACAGGGTCTCACTCCATTGCCCAGGCTAGAGTGCAGTGGTGTCATCTTGGCTCTTTGTAATCTCTGTCTCCTGGACTGAAGCGTGATCCTCCTGCCTCAGCCTCCCGAATTGCTGGGATTACAGGTGTGTGCCACCATGCCCGGCTAATTTCCGTATTTTTTGTAGAGGCAGGGTTTCCTAATGTTGGCCATGCTGGTCTCAAATTTCTGGGCTCAAGAGATCCCCCCACCTCTGCCTCCCAGAGTACTGGGATTAAGGCATGAGCCATCGCACCTGGCCTTATATTTATTCTCGTGTAGGTTCATCCTGTTGCTTGCTTTCTGGTGTATTTTCTCAGCTGGTCGGTCCCAGGGTCTGAGAGAGGGCTGCGTTTGCATCCTCTGCTCTTTGTTTTGAAGCAGCCCTCTGGGAGCCTGGTCACTGAAGCCTGTTGGGTGGACTCTCAGGAGCCCCGGCTCCTCCTGTGCACAGCTGGAGACCCTGAAAGGACACTGTGGGTGCCTTGTCTTGATGGCCCAGCCCCCGCCGGGGGTCTCCTCTTCTGAGCTGGAGCAGAAAGGAAAGATCTAGGAAGGGACTGTGTGACTTCTAGAGGAGCCAGGCTGCTGGCCTATGCTGGACAACCGAAGGAAGTGGAAAAGCAGCTGCTCTAGTGCGTTCTGTCTGCTTCAGTGGCGTGGCTATCCCAAGCCCATAAATGGGAGCTTTCCTCTACTTTCTTCCTAAGGAGTCACATGGCTCATCTCAGGCTGGAGGGAAAGTCTCTGCTTTGGAAGCAGGAGTCCCAGTACCTTGTAGCTAGAGTGTAAGGCAGGATCCAGCAGATTCCCTGGAGGCGGACTTATGCAGTCATTCAAGGCCTCAGATTCCCAGTGGTGAAAGAGGGTGGGTTGCAGGCCTCCTGAGCTCCTCCCACTCTGTCGTCTGTGTTTTCCCCTTGTCTGGCCCTGCGGGTCACCCAGCCCATCAGGCATTTCTTGCTGTGGGGCTGTGCCAGCTGGAGGCCACATGAAGGATGGTGGTCTGGGCCCACTAAGGGGCTCCCTGGGCTGGTGCCAACCACTGGCTTCTCGGTAGCAGCATTACTGGTTTCCTCATGTGTCTGTCTCTTGTGGAATAAGTTCCAGTATCCAGCCAGGCTTCTAGCTTCCTGCTGAGCTCCTGGGAGGAGGTGGTGGCTGGAATTCTGCACTGTACAAAACAGGACCTAGAATTTGTAGGGGACACGAACCAGTTATTGGGAAGCTTCTATCAGCCCCGAGATGGCCTGGCATGGCTCACCCAGGAAGCAGGAGTTCCCAGCAGCCAAGTGGGTAACTGGGTCTGCCTGCTCCAACCTCAAGGGAGCTGTCAGCAGGCCCAACTGCTACTCCTTTCCTCCCACGTGCTTGTGTGCTGCCCCCTCCCTTCCTGGGGGGCACCCCAGCTCCCCTCCCAGGGTGTTCATTCCCAGACCCCAACTCAAGGTCCTGGGTCATGCTGAGGTAGACATGCTTCACTGTGCGTAACTGGAGCAGGCGGCCTTCCCTTCGGTCTTGGCAGTCAGCATACTTCCCTTCCAGATGATCAGCTCATGGGGAAGAGGGAGTGTGTGATTTTCTTGACCAGTTTCTGGGAACCCAGCTTTGGGCTAACTGCTCTGTGGGGCCTTCTGGCAAGTGCCAGGGTTTAGGCAGCTTCCAGGCACTGGTGAGGATGATCTCAGATAGCTACTACCCACCTGAGGTTACAGACTTCTAGACTTAAGGGGCTTGTGATGGAGAGCAGGCACAGCAGGGCTGGGAAGGTCAAAACAAGGGAGCCTCGGCTGGGTCTCATCCATGGCTTCTCTGAAGAATCAGGAGCAACATTGGAGAGCCCTACCCCTTGGGGTCTACATGGACTTTGGGTTTTGTTTTGTTTAATAGAGACAGGGTCTCACTAATGTTGCCCAGGTTGGTCTTGAACTTCTGGGCCTCATGTGATCTTCCCACTTCAGCTTCCTGAAGTGTTGGGATTACAAGTGTGTGCCACTGCACCCGGCCTTACTGTATCTTTCTTTTTTTTTTTTGAGATGGAGTCTCCCTCTGTCACCCAGGCTGGAGTGTAGTGACACGATCTCAGCTCACTGCAACCTCCGCCTCCTGGGTTCAAGCGATTTTCCTACCTCAGCCTCTTGAGTAGTTGAGATTACAGGCGTGCACCACTACACCCGGCTAATTTTTTTTTGTATTTTTAGTACAGATGGAATTTCACCATGTTGGTCAGACTGATGTTGAACTCCTAACCTTGTAATCCTCCCACCTTGGCCTCCCAAAGTGCTGTGATAATAGGCGTGAGCCACCACACCTGGTCTTACTGTATCTTTACATCCTGTCTTACCTGATCCTCACAACCATCGTGACTTTTTAATTTCTGTCCTATAGCTGGATGAGGACACTGAGACTCAAAGAAGTCAAACAAAAAATGTACAAGGCTCATTCTCCTCCTAACATTAGGAATTCCGTGGTCTATCAGTAAAGGGGAAGGGCAGGTTGCTGGCGTCACTGCCCCGGCTGCCAGGACTCCTGCCAGCATAGCATGGCCCATTTGAATTGGGCTTAGTGGGTTATGAGATGCCTGTGTGACCTCTCGCTGGAACCGGTGTCCTGCAGAGGAGGCACGTCAGGCGGTGCTCTCTCACTTTCCCAATGGAGAAACTGGTGCTTAAAGGTGAGTAACTGGCCCAATGTCTGCCAGACAGTCAGTGACAGAACCAGGACTCCAGCGGGGACACCGACGGCCATGGTTCCCAGGTTTCCTGTTGAGTGAAGGGGTGCACAGCTGGCTTCCTGACATTGGCTTCTCTTGCAGGTGCGCTGGTACCCTTCCTCTGACACCACCCAGCAAGGATGGAAGTACCGTCAGTTCTGTTAGTTCTTCAGTAAGTGTTGGCCCCAGAGGCCCAGGACAAGTGTCCTCAACTCTGGCTCCCTGCAGGGCCGGAGTTCCTCCCTCTGCCCGGGTCTCGAGAGCTTAGCCGAGCCCAGAGCTTGGTCACGGGTGCATCAGGCTGGTTTTTCCTTCTGCCTGTGACTGCAGGCCATCCACTTATACAGCCCCTCACCAAAGGAAGGCCTGGCTTTGGCTCCAGTCCCACGCCTCTGCTCATGGCTGCCTCTCTCCCTCCCTCCAGGTCTGGTCACCGGGGAGTTGGTTCTGGGAATCTATGGTGGTGCCAGGACAGGCGCCCTGAGCTCCCAGCGCCCCCGGGCGGCCTGTACAGAGCTGCTGCTGCCCTCCAGAGACTGTGAATCCTAAGCCTGACTCAGTGGACTGCTTCCTGTTCCCCTCCCTCCTCTTCCTCAGCCCTGTTCTGCACCCTCAGGCCTTTCTCCAATGCCTTCCAGGAGGATTTAGGGACCTTCTCGCTGGGGCATCCAGATCCAGCTCAGAGGCCTCATTGGGACCCGGCAAGACCTGACCTCCTGCCCAAACTTGCTTCTGTAGCTCCCCCTCAAGGAAGTGAGGTGTTTAATTTTGCATGTTTTCTGGCATGAATGAAGATACTTACACTTGTGTATACGTGAGTGTACAGTTTGTTCTCACACGGTCACCGTAGCGACAGGTCCTGGTCCCCAGTGGTTCATCCTGCCTGGCCCCTCCTCACCCTGCCCCTGCACCCACCCCGCTTCAGGGAGGCCCCGAGCCCTGTGGCCCCATGTGCTTCCAGGCTCAGCTCCCACCTCCACCCAACAGATAGATGGGGTTTGCTTTTCCATTTCACACTGGGCTCCTCTGTTGCTGTCTTGGACCAGCCCCTCTGCCCATCCTGTTCACCTCTCCATAGCGCACCCCACCCGACGCTGCTCCGCATTTCTTCCAAACCTCGAAACCAACCAAACCGTGAAAAGTATTTTTGTACCCTGTGTAACAAAATATTTATGCATCATAAAGGATTTTTCATGTGTGTACCATTAATTATTAAAGAGACCTCGTTCGCCCTGTCAGATAAGTTTAATGTTTAGTTTGAGGCATGAAGAAGAAAAGGGTTTCCATTCTTCAGCAGTAAGCCTTTGTGTCAGGCATTTGTTTAAAAAAAATGAAATGAAGGAAACATTGTGCAATGTTTTTTGTTTTGAGCATATCAGTGCTTTACTGTCAGCCGCAGCTGTGACCGTCTGGCCATTTCAGAGTCGGGAGCCGAGGTGGCTGTTGTCATGGCTGATCCTGTGAGAATGTGAAACTGGATAATATATGAAATGCAAAATAAAACAAAATCAAGATGACTGCTCTCTGGCCTTTGCTTCCCCCTTCCATAGGATGCAGTCTGCCGTTGGGAAGGCAGTGCCGGAGAGATGTGGAGTCTGGGGAAGGAAGTGAGGTGGGCCTGGCCCGCTGGCAGCTGGCTTGTGACTGTAAAGGTGGGGAGGACCCTGGAGCTTGCTTAGCTTCTCCCGTCTCCACCTCCCTCTTTTGTAAGCTTGAGAAACAAAGTCCTAGGGGACGTGACTTGCCCAAGGGCCCGGCAGCTGGGGCTTTACTTTCTCAATTCCAGGCTGTCAGGGTAGGGAGAGACTCCCTGCACCCAGAGCAGGCCCCTAGTGGGGCCTTCCCTTTCTAGGGGCACTGTGACCCACTCAGCTTGACCCTTCGCGGCCTGTGGTCTTTTCCAGCCTTGCTCTAGTACAAGAGGACCAAGGTTTGGGCTCTTCGGTTCTGCCAGGTGGTGTCTGTCCTCTGCGAGGCTGTGCTGGAGGGAAGGCTGGGACCTGGAATTTTGCCCAGAAGGGGTTAACCTCATCTGCCCTGTAGTCTACGGGCTGCAACTCTGATTCCTCTGATTGAGCAGGAGGAGCAAATGGGTGTGAGGATCAGGGAGGCTGTGCAGTGCCAAGAGCCCAGGCTGGCCTGGGCCAGGTGCTGGGTTGCCTACCATGGCCCTGAGGCTTCCCTTTTGTGACTTGGGGTCTCAGATTCCTTGTCTGTGAAGTTGTGGCTTGAAATCCTTTCTGGCTCTTACTGGTGGGCTGGTGCACTGAACTCAGGGTTTAATGGTTTGTTTTTTTAATCCACTCCTAGGAGAGCTACCCTGCACCCCACCCCATCTGAGACCCAAAGCCGTGGCTGGAAAAGGGGGGCAGTAGGGGCCCCAGAACCCCCTCCTCCCAGTAGATGTTGCCCCAGCCTTGCTCTGAGTCAAACTAAAGTGGCTGTGGCTGGCACTGGTCACTTCCTCACTTGCCCCTTGGGTGACCACTCCCCACCTTAACCCCTCTCCTGAATCCCAGTCCAGCAGTGGTTGGCTTGGGTCTAAGATGCGCTGCTAGTGAATGTGTCAGCTGGCGACATGTGTGGCCCAGGTTCTGTGAGGGAGGAGGAGGAGGAGCCCGGCTAGGAGCAGGCCCTGCAAGTAACTGTGGGTAAGTTACCTGGACCTCAGAGGGAGGCTGTGTTCCTGCCTGGAGGAGTTGGGGGTTACTCATCTCTCGAGCTGTGCTCTTTGCCTCGATACGGTATTGGACCAGCTGGCAAGGCCATCGAGCCTTCAGCCCCTGCCCATGCCACTGGGGAAGCTGCTCTGAGCCCTGCGGCCCCCACCCAGGGCAAAGCCGAGGTCTGACCTACTTCATCTGTGTCAAGAACCACTGGGTCTTCCTGAGGTGGTGAATTATTTAGCGAGGGCGCCTGGGCCTTTCTGAGGGGCTAAGAAAGCTGCTCCATAATTTAAAGGCCCCTGCGCCTGCGGCTTCCCTGGGGGGCCTCCTTCACACTTTAGTGAGCAGGGCCCAGGCCTGGTTTTGAGAGGAGGAGCCGGGGAAGGAGAGGCCCAGCAGCCATTCTAGAGGGTGCTCTCAGCGGGACTGGGGGCATTTCTTGGGGTGCAGCCTCTGCAGAAAGGCCTTAGTGGACAGTCACGTTTGGACTGAATGTGGGTTGAGGAGCCTCTAGTAGTTCAGGGCTTCCTGGGTGGGGTCAGAAGCAGCTGTCTCCTGATTCCCTGTTGCACGCTGTTTCCAGAAAGCAGATCATGCTTCCCAGAGGTGTTGAGTCCTGATTGCTGATTGCAGGTCAAAGTGTTCTTTCCCTTCTGAAAGGGAGTTAGGCATCTGTAACCACCAGGGTTCTTCCCCCAGCTCCTGCACCCTGAGATGATGGAGTCTCTCTCTGTCACCCAGGCTGGAGTGCAGTGACATGATCTCGGCTTATTGCAACCTCTGCCTCCTGGGTTCAAGCCATTCTCCTGCCTCAGCCTCTCGAGAAACTGGAACTACAGGCATGCGCCACCACACTCAGCTAATTTTTGTTTTTTTTTTGAGACGGAGTTTCACTCTTGTTGCCCAGGCTGGAGTACAACGTCAGGATCTCGGCTCACCGTAAACTCTGCCTCCCAGGTTCAAGCGATTCTCCTGCCTCAGCCTCCCAAGTAGCTGGGATTACAGGCGTGCACCACCACACCTGGCTAATTTTGTATTATTAATAAAGATGGGATTTCTCCATGTTGGTCAGGTTGGTCTCGAACTCCCGACCTCAGGTGATGTGCCTGCCTTGGCCTCCCAAAGTGCTGGGATTATAGGCGTGAGCCACCACGCTTGGCTAATTTTTGTAATTTTAGTAGAGACAGGGTTTCACCATGTTGGCTAGGCTGGTCTTGAACTCCTGACATTGTGATTCACCTGTCTTGGCCTCCCAAAGTGCTGGGATTGCAGGCATAAGCCACGGCGCCTGGCCCCCACCAGGGTTCTTTTTGGTTTGGGGTCCCTTCCCAGCAATGATGAAATCTCCCCGTTGGCAGAAGAGGCTGTCTTTCCATGTAACCCCCTCCCCACAAGCACACTAGTGAGGCTAGTACTAAACAGATGTTCATGATCCACTGGGAAGCCCCTGCTCCCCCCACACCCTGGCCAGAGCAAAAGAGATGGTGCTTGTCACCCTGGCTGGACCGTCCTTGGGTGCTGCTGCCTAGCCACCATTTTTTTTTCTTTTTTATTTTTTTGGAGACAGGGTCTCTCTGCTACGCTGAAGTACAATGGTGTGATCATGGTTCACTGCAACCTCTGCCTCCTGGGCTCAATTAATCCTCCCACCTCAGCCTCCAGAGTAGTAGCTGGGACCACAGGCACACACCACCATGCCTGGCTAAATTGTGTATTTTTTTGTAAGACCCAGGGGTTTCACCATGTTGGCCAGACTGGTCTCAAACTTTTGGGCTCAAGTGATCCACCTGCCTCAGCCTTCCAAAGTGCTGGTATTACAGGCATGAGCCATGATGCCCAGCCTTGGCCAGCGATTTTAAGGGATGGATGTGACTTATTTTGGAGCTTTCCCAGACAGGTTCCCAGGTTCCAGGCTGTGTGGTCTGACACGATGCATCCATGGGGATCAGTACAAGGTAAGTCCAGGCCGCATGGGGTCCAGAGGTCTGGGGGCAGGGGCGGGAGGGATCCAGGTCTCCCTCATGCCCACTGTTCTACCCCACCCTGTCCTGCCCGCGCATGCCCTGCAGAGCTCCATTTCCTGAGATCTGGAATAAAGCCTTTGGATCTTGAGTTTTTTGTCAGAAGGCAAATATCCCTGAGAAACCAGGCTAAGTCCCTCAGAGGAGGGAAGTAGGGAAAGTGCCAGAAGGGGACCATGGAAGGGAAAGGTGGAAAATGGGAGGATAAAGACTCCTGCAAAGGTATAAGGAGGAGGGAGCGGAGCCACCCCAGTCAGCTGAGGGCCTGCCCTACCTCACATCCTCTGCACCAGCCTCTACCCAGGCGGCCCCGTAGGAGGGCAGGCTCTGCCCCAGTGCCTGTTCTCAGGCAGAGGAGGGGCTCCAGGAGCAAGGAGAGCAAGGCTGGACAGAATCACTGTCTTGGCAACTTTCCAGGGTGGCCTGGAAAGGGGCATGTGGTCTGGGTCCATTCCATTCCCCTTCCCCGACCTCCTTGACCATGAACCCCCAGCTCCCTGGTCTCTGGTTGGGATGAGGGAATAGGAACATCTGCAGGAGTTTGGAGGGAGGTCAGGTGCCCTTGGCCATTGTCTTCATGACCTTCCAGCCACCTCCTTAAATGTGTTCTTCTGAGGGGCCCTTCAGATGGCCCCAGGAAACCAGGATCGGACATTGGCATTGAGTCCACCCAGCTCTCCCATTCACAGACGGAGACGGTGAAGCACAGAGGTGAGTGGTTTGCCCTAAAACCAGCCCTTTGTTGTTTTGGAGACAGTGGCCAATGCATGCCCCACTGGCGTCTCCTGCCTTCCAGTCAGTCCAGCACCGCACAGGTTAGGCAGGCAGCAGACGCCTCACCCCACAGGCTTGGAAGCCTCTCCCTGCAGTGCTAGAGCCACAGTTATGGCTCAGGGCTGCTGGCTGCACACCTCTTCTTAGCATGCCGTACATACTCTCGTCTTCTGTCTTGGTCTAAATATGACCCGATCTTCCCTGGGACACTGGGTCTTACTCCCTGGTTAAGGGACAAAGAGAAGCCCTCAGTGACCCATCTAGCTTCAGCTTAGCCTTGTGTAGTCTGGTCTTCAACCCACTGATTGGGGTTGTTAGACCTGCAGGACACATCTGGCTCTCAGCTTATGCCAGAATCAAGATAGTGGATCTACATTTCTGCCTGTAGTAGAGAAAATGCAGCCGTTGAGTAGGAGGAGCCTAAGAGATAGGAATAGCTGTCTCATCCCAGGAAAGCCCAGGCCTTTCCTCGGAGTGTGTGTTTCTTTGTGACTATGTTTCCTTCCCTCACCGGGTTATGAGTTTTAATGATGACACAATAACATTTGTTGTGTTTTGACACAACGTGCCTAACACGTAGTAGGTACTCCCTAAATGTTTTCTATGGTTATTTTCTTTTATTTATTTATTTTTGAGACGGAGTCTCACTCTGCCGCCCAGGCTGGAGTGCAGTGGCGCAATCTTAGCTCACTGTAACCTCCGCCTCCCGGGTTCAAGCAATTCTCCCTGCCTCAGCCTCACAAGTAGCTGGAATTATAGGCACCCACCACCACGCCTGGCTAATTTTTGTATTTTTAGTGGACACGAGATTTCTCCATGTGGCCTTTAACCCAGTGATTAGGGTTGGTCTCGAACCCTGGACTCAAGTGATCCCCTCGCCTCAGCTTCCCAAAGTGCTGGGATTACAGGCATGAGCCACCATGCCTGGCCAGTGGTTATATTAAAAAGATAATATTTCACTCATTGTTAACAAGCAGTGAAATTGAGTTGATTCCAATTGATGTACTCCTTGACTGGTTGTTCATTGGATTAATAGTCATTGAAAAAAATATTTTGTTTTTGAGTCAGTCTCACTCTGTCGCCCAGGCTGGAGTGCAGTGGTGCAGTCTTGGCTCACTGCAACCTCTGCCTCCCGGGTTCAAGTGATTCTCCTGCCTCAGCCTCCTGAGTAGCTGGGACTACAGGTACGCGCCACCACACCTGGCTAATTTTTGTATTTTTAGTAGATACGGGGTTTTACCATGTTGGCCAGGCTGGTCTTGAACTCTTGACCTTGTGGTCCGCCCACCTCAGCCTCCCAAGTTCTGGAATTACAGGCGTGAGACACTACGCCCGGCCCCATTGAAAGATTTTTTTTTTTTTTTTTTTGAGACTGAGTCTGGCTGTGTCACTTGGGCTGGAGTGCAGTGGTGCCATCTTGGCTCACTGCAACCTCTACCTCCCAGGTTAAAGCAATTCTCCTGTCTCAGCTTCCTGAGTAGTTGGGATTACAGGCACCTGCCACCACACCCAGCTAATGTTTTGTATTTTTAATAGAGACGGGGTTTCACCATGTTGTCCAGGCTGGTCTCGAACTCCTGACCTCAAATGATCTGCCCACCTCAGCCTCCCAAAGTGCTAGGATTACAGGCATGAGCCACCATGAACCTTTTTATCACACCACTTAGGGCTTCAGAGTTGTGACAGTAGTTGTAATCATATACTTCCTCAGAGTTTACAATATATACATTTGCTGTCTCCCATGATTGCCATTCAAGCCTGCTGACATAACATAAGAGAGGAGCTGGCTGGGTGCGGTGGCAGCTTGGCCAACAGGGCAAAACCCTGTCTCTACTAAAAATGGAAAAATTAGCCAGGCGTGGTGGCATGTAACTGTAATCCCAGATACTAGGGAGGCTGAGGCAGGAGAATCACTTGAACCTGGGAGGCGGAGGTTGCAGTGAACCCAGATCATGGCACCACTGCACTCCAGCCTGGGCAACAGAGTGAGACTCTGTCTCGGAAAAAAAAAAAAAAAAGGCTTCACCAAAGCAGAAGGCTTAGTTACCTGGTTTTCTAGTCAGTTCACTCTGCTGATAGGCAGAGTGAAATGGCTCACTGTGATTCTGGGTCCCAGGGTCCCACAAAGACCCGGGTTCCTCCAACTCTGGAGAAGCTCATGGGGACCAGAGAGGGCAGCCTGGGCAGGAGGAAAAGCCAGTCCACCCAGCTTGCTCTAGTAACCCGGTTATGAAATAGGCCGAAAACAAACAGAAAAACCTGGCCGGGCGCGGTGGCTCATGCCTGTAATCCCAGCACTTTGGGAGGCCAAGGCGGGTGGATCACCTGAGGTCAGGAGTTTGACACCAGCCTGGCCAACATGGTGAAACCCTGTCTCTAGTAAAAGGACAAAATTAGCTGGGCGTAGTGGCACATGCCTGTAATCCCAGCTACTTGGGAGGCTGAGGCATGAGAATCGCTTGAACCTGGGAGGTGGAAGTTGCAGTGAGCCAAGATTGTGCCACTGTACTCCAGCCTGGGCGACAGAGGGAGATGCCATCTCAAAAACAAATAAATAATAAAAACCATCAAATAGTAGCCTGGTTAAGAAATAGGCTGAAAACAAAAATAAAAACCATCAAACAGAAAACCCTCCAACCATTCGAATATGTGAGAGGGAAAAAACTTTCAAAAACCTGGACAAGGGTGGGCAGAGCCTAGAAATCTCTCAAGGTAGACTTGCTTCCTAATTTGGCCAAACTGGATTATACTTGTGCCAGTATCAGCTACCTATATCTAAATTTATCACTTCCGAGTTTGAGCAGCTACCTCTTCACAATGCTGCCTGAATGAGTAGTTTTTATTCATCAAGGTGAATTGAGTTTGTTCTCAATCACTTACCATCACCAAGTGGAATAAGAGAGAAGGAGAGAGCTAAGTCCACAGGCTGCTGCTACGAGGAGACTCTGCCCTGATCCTCGAAGCTGCCCTGGGAAGGCTGCTTGGGAAGGATTGTCTCCATCCCATGGACAGGAAGTCCAAGTTCAGAAAGGTGCCGAGGTCATGTTTGACCATGATGAGCTGAGCCAGAGCCCAGAGCTCTGGGCTCCTGCCCCCAAGGAGGAAGGACCATGCTGACTGACCCTTGCCTTCTCTCTCGTCCAGTCATTGTTTTCAGCAAACACTGTGGTGCACCTGCTCTTTGCTGAGCCTGTGTTTAGTGCTGGGGTGGAGGATGAGGCACCGTTTCTGTTCTTGGGGGATGCACAGCCTCGAGTGTGGGAGTCTGGGCTGTGGAGCTACTCAAACAGAAAGCTGGGGGTTATTGGTGATTCTGAACCGCTGCTTCCCTCGTTACCCAGATGCCGGGCTGCTGCCTGCCTTTCCCCATGAGTCCATCTGGACCCCATGGTATCGTGATTCTGTGCTTGGCCTCTCAGAACTGCATGAGCTGTGCACAGAGGGACATGCCCCATCTCCTACCTCAGGGTGACTGCAGCTTCCAGAGCTGTAGAGCTGAAGGCCCCACAGGGTCGTGGGGTGTGCCTTATGCTGTGCTGAGGCACAGGATCCAAGAAATAAAGAGACAGGACACAGAAGTACAAGGAAAATGCAGCTGGCCTCGCCTGACGCTGCTCATAGGTGGTGTGGCCCCTCGAGCCCAGCTGTGTTTTCCTTCTACTTCTGTGTCCTGTCTCTTCATTTCTCGGATCCTGTGCCTCAGCACAGCATAAGGCACACCCCACTACCCTGTGGGGCCATCAGCCCTACACAGAGCAGGACGCCCTCAGACTCTGTCCCCTGCTGAAGGTGGTCTCTTAGATGAGAGGCTTCTCAGATGGGCCCGTTTCTCTCTCCAGACCCAGGTTCCCATTCCTGAAAGCAGGAGTATGCATCTTAAAAACTAACTCGTGTCTCCAGAAAGTCTTGGAGGGAGAGGGGCTGGGGGTGGGGTGGGGGCGGGAGGAGCAAAGGCCACCTCCTTTTGGAGCAGTGGCCTTCTCCAGTGTTCTCCCCAAAGGCCGCATTCCTGAGTATCCATTCATGTGTGCTTCCCCAGGGCCAACGTGCTGAAATCTCTCCTGTCTACAGCTGCCAGATGAATTGTGCCCAGACTACTGTCACAGCTTTGAGAACTTCCTTCGGTGGTTCTCTAGAGCATATGGGCCAATGGCCAGTGCCACACATTCAGGACACACCCCACCTGGCTTCTGGTCCCTTCTTCCTGATGATGCGAGACGTTTGCTAACCACCGTCCTCCCCCTTGTTCTACAGAGTGGCTTCTCCTCTCTCCTAGATCGGGCATTGCCTTCATCTTCAAGGTAATGGGAAACTGGCCCCACCTGGGTCTCGTTCTGGGTCTCCCTTTTCTGATGTATCTTGTAGGCATGCTCTGTGGCCCCGGCAAGTCCCTTTCTTTCTTTGGTCCCCCTCCTCCTATGCCCACCTTTGTTTATATCTCAGGCCCCTTGTCTTGTCCCAGTGGTGACCAAGGTGAGGCTTCGGCTCACCTTAAGACTCACCACTAGGCAGGTAGGTGCCGGTGGCACACCCTCCTTCCTCTGGGAGCTGGCGGCGCTGTGTGATCCTGGGGCGCCCTCTTGTGGGTGAATATCCTCATAAGCCTCATCTATATTTTTTTCCTTTTGATCTTCTGGGATTAACCTCTGCCTGGGGCCATTTATTCTGAACTCTATGGGCGCCTCTATTCTCAGAAGCAGAGTCAGGTCACGAACAAACAGAAACACGGGGTGCCTCCTGCATTTGTGTATACTTATATGCTAGTAGTCACTCTGCTGGCACTGGGGATACAAAAGTGAATATTGGGCCCAGAGAGATTTGATCCAGTCCCCTCGGTTTACAGACGGAGAAGCTTCAGCCCTCAGAAGCAGAGAGAGGTGCCAAGCTTATCTGGTTATGCAGGCTTGACACAAAACTCAGGTGTCCCGACTATCATAGGAAAGCAAGTCGGCTTCCATCTCCCTGATGAAACTCCTGATGTCATAGTAACAAAGCTTAGCACCCACTATTGATATTTTCAGGAATTACATTTCTAATTTCTCGTGTCTGGGAGATTTTACCCATGGGAATGGCAGGGATAGACCCGCTCCCAGTGCACCTTTCTTAGGGGTCACTCTGCTGTCAGCACTGCCAGGCACTGTCTTGTCTGCAGACCTTGCTGGTGCCTGCACAGACTGGACGTTCTTTCAGGGCATAGCTCCTGCCATTGTCACTCGCCAGCACAGTCCAGGGTCTTTGTGATACTAACACATGCCTGGGAATGGCTACTTCACTGTTTTTTTTGAGACAGGGTCTTGCTCTGTCACCCATGCTGGAGTACAGCAGCGCAGTCGGCTCACTGCAGCCTCAATCCTGGGCTCAGGTGATCTTCCTGCCTCAGCCTCCCAATTAGCTGGGACTGTAGGTGTGCACCACCATGCCTGGCTAATATTTTTAAACATTTTTTGAAGAGACAAGGTCCAGGTCCAGGCTGGTTTCAAACTTCTGGGCTCAAGTGATCCACCCGCCTTGCTTCTCACAGTGCTGGGATTATAAGCAGGCAATGACTTTCCTGTCCCCGTAGGTCTTCGAGTATAAGCTGATGATGCTTAGTGGTGGTACTTGGGAAGCAATTCAAGCACTCGATGTCTGGTGGACCCGTCCTGGGGTGTGTGTGTGTGTGTGTGTGTGTGTGTGTAATGTATATACTATAACATAGTATATATCAGAATATATGATATATATTATATTCTTATATATCATATATGACATATATATATGTTTTAATTTTTTTTTTTTTTTGAGACAGTCTTGCTCTGTTGCCTCACCTAGGCGATAGGCTATACTGGAGTGCAGTGGCGTGATCTCAGCTCACTGCAACCTCCGCCTCCTGGGTTCAAGCGGTTCTCCTGTCTCAGCCTCTGAAGTATCTGGGACTACAGGCACACACAACCATGCCCAGCTAACTTTTTTTTGTATTTTTAGTAGAGATGGGCTTTCACCATGTTGGCCAGGCTAGTCTCGATCTCCTGACCTCAAGTGATCTGCCCGCCTTGGCCTCCGAAAGTGCTGGGATTATAGGCATGAGCCACTGTGCCCAGCCAGTTTTTTTTTCTTTTTTTTCTTTTTTTTTGAGAGGGAGCTCACTTTGTCTCAGGGTAGAGTACACTTGTGCGATCTTGGCTCACTGCAACCTCTACCTCCTGGGTTCAAGTGACTTTCCTGCCTCAGCCTCCCAATTAGCTGGGATTACAGGTAGCTGCCACCATGCCTGGGTGATTTTTGTATTTTCAGTAGAGATGGGGTTTCACCACATTGGCCAGGCTGGTCTGGAACTCCTGACCTCAGGTGATCTGCCTGCCTCAGCCTCCCTGAGTGCTAAAAGTACAGGCATGAGCCACTGCACTGTGCCCTATTCTGATATTTTTTGACCCCGCTATCTACCATGAAGTCCTGGACGTAGTCAAGAGTTGGAAACTCCTGCTCTGCAGGAAGTGAGGAGACTGGGGGAGGCAGGCTGGGTGACTGGGTGACAGGAGGAGGGGGCAGTGGCTGCCCCTTGGCCCCGGCCAGCTGCTGCTCAGCAAGGTGGGGCGCCCTATGTGGCTTCATGTTTTGATTTTTCAAAAGAAATTGGACATTCAGATTTTAATGTGAAAAGTCCTGATTTTGGATGCTGGCAACTAACCAAACCATATCAAGCCATTTCGTGGGCTATACTACGGGCCATGTGCTTGTTACTTTGCAACTTCAGGTCAAAGATTCATAGTTTTCACTCTGTGCAGAAACTCTGGGGACAAAAACTGCCAAGTGCACAGTTAGGCCCAACCCATAGGTATGACCTCTTCCTCTCCCTCCTTTGTTTCCTTTTTTTTTTTTTAAATAGCATCAGAGAGCCAGGCCCAAAGGCTGCATTATCTAAGAATCTTGCCCTCACCCACATCCATCCTACCTCCTCTGGGAAGAACCAGCGCTGGGCTTCCTTAGAACCCTGTATCTGCAGTGCTTCCAGAGGCCACCAGAGGGCAGGGTGGAGCGCCAAAAACTATCGCGTTTGGCTAGGGGAGAAGTGGGGTTTGTGATCTTTATCTGGCATCCAGGTTTGGAGGTTCAGGAAGGCAGCTAGGGTCACTCCCCAAGGTTGCAGTGTGCCTCACCATTCCCAGACACACCTCCCAGTGGATGCCCATCACCTCATTTCTGGATCATAGGAGCTACTTTCTTTCTTAAAAATAAAAATAAAAAGGCTGGGCGTGGTGGCTCATACCTGTAATCCCAGCATTTTGGGAGGCTGAGGCAGACGGATCACAAGGTCAGAAGTTTGAGACCAGCCTGGCCAATTGGTGAAACCCTGCCTCTACTAAAAATACAAAAATTAGCCGGGCGTGGTGGCACGCACCTGTGGTCCCAGATACTCAGAAGCTACTTCTTCAAGCGCCAGGACAATTGGCCTGAGCCACTGTGGCTCCCGCCACTCAGAAGCTACTTCTAAGGCAAAAGAATTGCTTGAACCCAAGAGGTGGACGTTGCGGTGAGCTGAGATTTCACCAATGCACTCCAGCCTGGGCGACAGAGTGATTCTATCTCAAAAAAAAAAAAAAAAAAAAAAGCTGCCCAGGCTGGAGTGCAATGGCACTAGCCACCATGCCCAGCTAATTAAAAAAAATTTTTTTTGTAGAGACAGGGGTCTTACTCTGTTGTCCAGGCTGGTCTCAAACTCCTGGGTTCAAGCAGTCCTCCTGCCCTCAGCCTTCCAGTGCTGGATTACAGGCATGAGCCACTGTGCCTGGCCCATAGGAGCAACTTTCTATCGATACTTTCTGTCCTTAGCCGTTTCCCCTACACACACACTGTCTCTCATGCCCCCAGCCACCCAGCAGTCACCGATATCAGCTTGGTCTGCTCCAAACCCACTCGCTACAGACCTTGTCAAGAGCCTTCAATCGTTCTTTGTTGTATAAAGCTAGAACATCCAGTTTCTCAGAAGTGGAGCATCGAGATGCTGATCCCAGTTAGGTAAGCAGGAGTCAGCCTGAGAGGCTCTTATTTTCTTTATCTCCAGTGTGACTGTAAGGGCAGGCCTTGCTGTTCCAAATTCATACATGAGGAGATGAAGCATTCGGAGAAAAGTGTCTGCCATCAATCTGACTCAGATACTTTCTGAGTGTCCATGCTAGATGGTGTAGGGGATATAAAAACCCTGAAGATATGGTTCCCTCAAAGAGACTAACAGCCTGTTAGGAAAACATGATATTCATCTAAAAAGATAACCAATTCCCAGCAGCTTTCAAGTAGATGGTACAAGCAATAGCAACAGTGGGAATGTCAGAGAGAGGTCCCTGGATATGAGGGTCAGGGAAGGCTTCCCGAAGGAAGTAGTGGTCTTAAAATAAGGCATGTGCACCCCAAGTGTACCCCAAGAGAAAAAGAATTTTCACTCTTAACTTTTTTTTTTTTTTTTTTTTTTTTTTGGAGACGGAGTCTTGCTCTGTAGCTGAGGCTGGAGTGCAGTGGCACAGTCTTGCACTCCCAAAGTGCTTGGCTTACTGAAACCTCCACCTCCTGGGTTTAAGAGATTCTTTCCTACCTCAGCCTCTCTAGTATCTGGAATTACAGGCACATGCCACCATGCCTGGCTAATTTTTGTATTTTTAGTAGTGACAGGGTTTTGCCATGTTGGCCATGCAGGTCTCAAACTCCTGACCTCAGGTGATCCACTTGCCTCAGCCTCCCAAAATGCTGGGATTACAGTTCTGAGCCAACAGGCCTAGCCAAATTTTTATTTTTATTATTTTATTTTTTTTGAGACAGTTTTGCTCTTGTTGCCAGGGCAGGAGTGCAATGGTGTGATCTCAGCTCACTGTAACCTCCACCTCCTGGGTTCAAGTGATTCTCCTGTCTCAGTCTCCTGAGTAGCTGGGATTACAGGTGTGCGCCACTATGCCCGGCTAATTTTTGTATTTTTAGTAGAGATGGGGTTTCACCACGTTGGTCAGGCTGGTCTCGAACTCCCGACCTCAGGTGATCTGCCCACCTTGGCCTCCCAAAGTGCTGGGATTACAGGCGGGAGCCACTGCGCCCGGCCTATTTTTATTTTTTTTTATTGGCAGAATCTTGCTCTGTCATTAAGGCTGGAGTATAGTGGTGCTACCTCAGCTCACTGCAACCTCTGCTTCCTGGGTTTAAACAATTCTTGTGCCTCTCTCCCCAGTAGCTGGGATTACAGGTTATGCACCACCATGTCTGGCTAATTTTGTTTTGAGATGGAGTTTTACTGTTGTTGCTCAGGCTTGAGTACAATAGCACGATCTTGGCTCACTGCAACCTCTGCCTCCTGGATGCAAGCAATTCTCCTGCCTCAGCCTCCCAAGTAGCTGAGATTACAGGCATGCGCCACCACGCCCAGCTAATTTTGTACTTTTAGTTCGAGACAGGGTTTTACCATGTTGGTCAGGCTAGTCTTGAACTCCTGACCTCAGGTGATCCACCCACCTCGGCCTCCCAAAGTGCTGGGATTACAGGGGTGAGCCACCTTCCTTGGCCTTAATTTTTGTATTTTTAATAGAGACGGCATTTCGCCACGTTGGCCAGGCTGGTCTTGAACTCCTGGTCTCAAGTGATCTCCCTCCTTGACCTCCCAAAGTCCTGAAATTACAGGCATGAGCCACCGCGCCTGGCTAATTTTTGTATTTTTAGTAGAGATAGGGTTTTGCCATGTTGCCTAGGTTGGTCTCAAACTCCTGGGCTCAAGTGATCCACCCATCTCAGTCTCCCAAAGTCCTAGAATTATAGGCATGAGCCATCATACTTGGCCCTTAATCCTAGATCTTAGGAGATCTGGTATGTTGGTGATCTGGTATCTGGCATGTTGGAGATCTGTTATCTGGTATGTTGGAGATCTGGTATTTGGTATGCTGAGACATCTGGTATTTGGTATGTTGGTGATCTGGTATTTGGCATGTTGGAAATCTGGTGTTTGGTATGTTGGAGAGCTGGTATTTGGTATGTTGGAGAGCTGGTATTTGGTATGTTGGAGAGCTGGTATTTGGCATGTTGGAGAGCTGGTGTTTGGTATGTTGGTGATCTGGTATTTGGCATGTTGGAGACCTGGTATTTGGCATGTTGGAGAGCTGGTGTTTGGTATGTTGGTGATCTGGTATTTGGCATGTTGGAGAGCTGGTATTTGGCATGTTGGAGAGCTGGTGTTTGGTATGTTGGTGATCTGGTATTTGGCATGTTGGAGATCTGGTATTTGGCATGTTGGAGAGCTGGTATTTGGCATGTTGGAGATCTGGTATTTGGCATGTTGGAGACCTGGTATTTGGCATGTTGGAGAGCTGGTGTTTGGTATGTTGGTGATCTGGTATTTGGCATGTTGGAGA
>PVKV010012748.1:9229-33516 GCA_004027835.1 Alouatta palliata | reverse complement strand
TGGTATTTGGCATGTTGGAGAGCTGGTATTTGGTATGTTGGAGAGCTGGTATTTGGTATGTTGGAGATCTGGTATTTGGCATGTTGGAGATCTGGTGTTTGGTATGTTGGAGATCTGGTGTTTGGTATGTTGGAGACCTGGTATTTGGCATGTTAGAGATCTGGTATTTGGTATTTTGGAGATCTGGTATCTGGTATGTTGGAGATCTGGTATTTAGTATATTGGGGGATCTGATATTTGGCATATCGTCTTGATGTGTAAAAATCTCTGGGGCTTCAAACAAAAAAACAACCGCACTGCACCCTCTGCCTCCCGGGTTCAAGCAGTTCTCCTGCCTCAGCCTCCTGAATGTCTGGGACTACAGGTGCGCACCACCATGCCCAGCTAATTTTTGTATTTTTAGTAGAGGTGAGGTTTAGCTGTATTGGGCAGGCTGGTCTCGAACTCCTGGCCTCAAGCCATCTGCCCACCACCTCGGCCTCCCAAAGTGCTGGGATTACAGGTGTGAGCCACCGCGCCTGGCCTAAAAACTTCACTTTTAAAAACAAGTTGTGGCCGGGCGTGGTGGCTCAAGCCTGTAATCCCAGCACTTTAGGAGGCCGAGGCGGGCGGATCACGAGGTTAAGAGATCGAAACCATCCTGGCCAACATGGTGAAACCCCGTCTCTACTACAAATACAAAAATTAGCTAGGCATGGTGGTGTGCACCTGTAGTCCCAGCTACTTGGGAGGCTGAGGCAGGAGAATTGCTTGAACCCGGGCGGCGGAGGTTGCAGTGAGCCGAGATTGCGCCACTGCACTCCAGCCTGGCGCCTGGCGACAGAGTGAGACTGTCTCAAAAAAAAAAAAAAAAAACAAGTTGTATTGAAGGAGTACCTAATCTGAAGAAATGTTTAGGTTACGCATGAGCTACTGAAAAACTACAGTCTTGAGAGATGAGCCAGAGGCTGCTTGGCAAAGGAGGAGGAGAAAGACATTCTTTGTAGCACAAAGAGAGGGTTCTGTGGGTAGACTCTTTCACAGAGGGGAGTAATCTGAGATAAGCTGGAAATGTATCCATGCTGGGCAGCAGAGTGATACCCCATCTCTACAAAAAATGCAAAAAGGAGCTGGGCATGGTGGCGTGCACCTGTAGTGCCAGCTACTCAGGAGGCTCAGGCGG
The DNA here is from genome assembly GCA_004027835.1 of Alouatta palliata. Classification (NCBI taxonomy): domain Eukaryota; kingdom Metazoa; phylum Chordata; class Mammalia; order Primates; family Atelidae; genus Alouatta; species Alouatta palliata. The sequence continues at coordinate 32,354 of PVKV010012748.1, read as the reverse complement.
GAGGGATTCCCTAAGCCCAGAAGGTGGAGGTTGCAGTGAGCTGAAATCACACTACTGCACTCCAGCCTGGGCACTAGAGTCACACTGTGTCTTTATTTTTTATTTACTTATTTATTTTTTGAGTCAGAGTCTCGCTCTGTCGCTAGATGCCAGGCTAGAGTGCAGTGGCGTGATCTCGGCTCATTGCAACCTCTGCCTCCCGGGTTCAAGCACCTCTCCTGCCTCAGCCTCCCAAGTAGCTGGGACTACAGGCACGTACCACCACGCCCAGCTAATTTTTGTATTTTAGTAGAGACGGGGTTTCACCATGTTGGCCAGGATGGTCTTGATCTCTTGACCTTGTGATCCGCCCACCTCGGCCTCCCAAAGTTCTGGGATTACAGGCATGAGCCACTGTGCCCGGCCAAGACTGTCTTTAAAAAAAAAAAAAAAAAAGCTGGAAATGTAAGTTGGGGTCAGACTAACAGGAACTAGGCTGAGGCATTTCTGTTTATTATTAATTTTAATTATTCAAGTTATACATGATTACAATCTCCTTGTAAAAACTGAAGCTTTATGAATAGGCCTAGGATTGTCACTTCCATTTCTGATCTCCAGAGGTGACCTTGGTTTTCAGTTTGGTGTAAGTTGGTCTTGCACATGCTGTAGGTGTCTACGTGATGGAAGGTCCAAGGTAAGAAGTTTCAGCTTCGTTACAGGGTCATCGGCAACCAGGGGCTGGTCTGGAACTGAGAATTTCTACAAGACTTACTATTCCTTTGTGTTTTGCAACTGTGGTTTGCTGACTTAGATAATAAGAGCTATGATTTGGGAGTGAGGGAAGGAGTGGGGGTAATTTTGGCGCAGGCCTGTGACACTGTATTGTCAGCAGCTGTCATTAAGCGCTAAGCACTGTGCCACTGGAAGGTAGAAGGGAAGGTACAGAAAAGGTGATGGGAGGACATGAAATCCCGTCTTTATTTGCTTAGAGGTAGGCCTGGCTGGGTAGAAAAGTGCTCTCTACAAATAGGTGGCCCTCTTAGTTTCTTTTGTGTCCCTACTGTTTTTTTTGTTTTGTTTTGTTTTTTTGAGACAGAGTCTTGCTCTGTTGCCCAGGCTGGAGTGCAGTGCTGCAGTCTTGGCTCACTACAACCTCCAGCTCCTGGGCTCAAGCGATCCTCCCACCTCAGCCTCCTGAGTAGCTGAGACCACACACGAACACCACCATGCTTGGTATTTTTAGTAGAGGTGGCCGGGCGTGGTGGCTCACGCCTGTAATCCAAGCACTTTGGAGGCCAAGGCGGGCAGATCACCTGAGGTTGGGAGTTCCAGACCAGCCTGACCAACATGGTGAAACCCCGTCTTAAAAAAAAAAAAAAAAAAAAAAAAAAGTAGAGGTGGGGTTTTTCTATGTTGCCTAGTTTTGTCTTGAACTCCTGGGCTCAAGCCATCCACCCACCTTGGCCTCCCAAAGTGCTGGGATTACAGGTGTGAGCCACTACACCTGTCCATGTCCCCAGTTTGGAATGAGACGAGGGCATGGAAAATTAATAACCATTCAAGTGTGATGAGCAAAAGCAACTGATACTTGGCCTCAGTGCCGGGGACAATGCAGAGTAGTGTGGACAGTGGCAAAATGGACAGCCCATGGTCTTTTTTTATTTTTATTTTTTTTGAGACGGAGTCTTGCTCTGTTGCCCAGGCTGGAGTGTAGTGGCATGATCTCCGCTCACCACAACCTCCACCGCCTGGGTTGAAGTGATTTTCCTGCCTCAGCCTCCAGAGTAGCTGGGATTACAGGCGCATACCACCATGCCCAGCTAATTTTTTGTATTTTTAGTAGAGATGGGGTTTTACCATCTTGGCCAGGCTGGTCTCAAACTCCTGACTTCGTGAACCACCCACCTTGGCCTTCCAAAGTGTTGGGATTACAGATGTGAGCCACTAAGTTTTTGGCCAGCCCAAAGTTTTTCTATAGGGCAGTCATTATTCAGCCCTGTCAGCTGTGGTCCTGGGCTATATGCATCAATGTTAGCCATATTGTCTGATTTTTCAAGAGACTGTAAAATTGGAATTTTTTTGCTTTGTTGCCCAGGCTGGAGTGCAGTGGTGCGATCTCAGCTCACAGCAACCTCTACCTCCAGGTTCAAGCGATTCTCCTGCCTCAGCCTCCCGAGTAGCTGGGATTACAGGCACCCACCACCACGCCTGGCTAATTCTTGTCTTTTTAGTAGAGATGGGGTTTCCCCATGTTGGCCAGGCTGGTCTTGAACTCCTGACCTCAGGTGATCCACCCGCCTTGGCCTCCCAAAGTGCTGGGATTACAGGCGTGAGCCACCGAACCCTGCCTCAGCTCAAACATTTCTTAAATGCTGTGTTGGCCAAATGTGGCATGTTCCTGCGGGCTGCTGTTTTGCTTTCTCTGTTTCAGTTTCTGGCCTTTGCATATAATCCCCTGATTGCCACTGGCTCTATGATCTACACTGCTGTGGAGGATCCTGGCCTTCTTAGGTAGATGCTGTAAGAATGGCTGACTTTACTCCCCATGTCTAGTTTGCACCCATATTCCGATATCCAGCTAGTAACAGAGCTCTGCTACAAAGCGGGGGCCTAGCAGAAAGTTCCAGTAGCCTCCCAGGGAAGTCAGCCAATCTAGATTCACTAGATGCCAAGACCCCTCCAGGGATTTGGTCCTGAGGCCTTCAGAGTCCTTCTCTCAGGCATCAGGGCGGGTTCTTATGCCTCTCCCAGGACAGAGCCCAGTGGGAACACAGGCTGGTGACTGTTTCTCAAAGGGCTTTGTCCTGTGGCTGAAGCCAAGCAAGAATGTCAGACACATGAAAACAAACACACACACACACACACATACACACCCTGCCCCACACACTTCCCAGACCTTTTCCCACGCAGTCCCAGGGCGGCCAGAAGGGCAGCTGGTCGTGGGAATGAACCGCAGCCTCCTCCCCCAGCGGCAGCTCCACCCTGCTCCATCTACTCCTGGCCCTGCCGTCCCACCCGCAGCCCCCTCATTACTTCCAGAGAAGGAAGTAGCTGAACAATGCGGCACATCAGAGAATGGGCACAGATCCCAGAGCCCATGCCAGGGACAGGTCCTTGGCAGGCTGTGGGCTCTGACCCCTGGCTTCCCCGCTCCTGCGCATGCGGCTTCCTCAAGGTGGCTTCCTAGACCTTCTCTCCATCCCCGGAAGCTCGGCATGGCGGCCACTCTTCTACCTCTCCGAGGTTGGCCTCTTCCCCGTTGTATGGTGGCCAGCTGTGACCTACTTCGTTCTGCCCTTCCTCACCCACACTCCCACATTCCATTTGGGTAGAGTTCCCAGTCTGAGGGCTGAAGACAGGCTTTGATGGGGATTTTGGCCAGTGGGGGCAGGTGGGAAGAAAGGGTAATTTTTTTCTAAAGCTTTTCTCCAGAGGTCAGGCAAGGCAAGTTGTGAGAACAGAGATGGGCTGTGGGCCCCAAGGTTTCATTCTCGCTTCTGGATGGGGCCATCTCTGCCTTGGCAGATGGGTAGAAGTGCCCACAGGCCAGAGGAACAGAAAAAAATCACTAGAGTCATGCCCAGCTTCCCAGAGCTGGGAAGTTGGTGGGAACCACTACTTTTGTTTTTCCTGTTGGTCTAAAATAATGTTTTGCCTGGGACCGGAACCCTGAGCCCCGGGCAGGACTACCCTTGCTCACTCCCAGTTCTAGTGCTTTAAACTGCTTCACCTTCCAGCAGGCGCTTCCTGCCCTGTGAGCCAAGGGGCAGGGCTCCTCACAAGTCTTCTGCTTCCTCTAGAGCTAGTTCCTCTCCCCACCCCCAACCACAGATCCTGACTCAAGGGTTGGTAGCGGGATCCAAGCTAGAACCTGTGAGGTGGTTTAACTGACCACTTGGAAACCTAAAAAGTTTTTTTTTTTTTTTTTGAGATCCCAGACAGAGAGAGAGGCTAGAGTGCAATGGCATGGTCTTGACTCACTGCAACCTCTGCGATTCAAGCGATTCTCCTGCCTCAGTCTCCAAAATATCTGGGATTACAGGCACCTGCCACTGCGCCCAGCTAAAATTTGTATTTTTAGTAGAGACGGGGTTTCACCATGTTAGCCAAGCTGGTCTCGAACTCCTGACCTCGCGATTCACCCACCTCAGCCTCCCAACGTGCTGAGCCACCGCGCCCAGCCCCGAAACCTAAAAAAGTCTTTATCATGGAAAAGAACCCTAACAGCCTACTCCCAACCTCAAATTTTAGCTGAGAAACAGAGGTACAAAGAGCACATGTGCCTTGCCCAGGATCAGCAGCCAGGAAAAGGTGGGGAACTGGGACTCCCAGGTTTTCTGACTCTGGTGATATCCTTCAGGAACACCGTGCAGTGTTGAAAGGTGGCTTTGGGAGGGAGCAGAAGAAAAATGCCAGGCTCTTGACATCCTGATCTTGCTAGGGCCTTGCAGAACCTTTATTTTTAATCTACTTTTTCAGGACTTTGGGCTCTATTTTCACCTTGAAAAAAGGGCATTTGAATTGTCTTTGTTCTCAACAGAAGCTGACACCCATTCTTCACTTGATCTTAGCCAAAAGTCCAGGAAGCGACATTGACACCCGTTCTTCTAAGTGTCTCGTGCACTCACAGGCTGAGCGGCCCACTTCTGCACTGACACTACCGTCTTCTCGTGCTTCCACCTTGTATGTAAGTGACACCTCTCCAACTCTACTGTAAGCTTTCATGCTTTAAATTTCTTCACTGAATTTTACCATACACAGAAGTATTCACTCAGCACCTAACGCAGCCCAGGCTCTTCACACCCACATAGAGCTTTCAGTCGTACGTGAGTGTCACACAGGGGACTCAGAAGCAGCAGACCAATGCATTACAGGTATGGTCGTTGCCAGGACAGAATACACAGGACAGGGATGCTGCCAAGGGTTCTCTGAGGATGGGGAGCGAGCCCCATTTTCAGGAGGATCCTCCTGAGGAGGATGTCAGGGAGGGTGGCCCAAGTCAGGGAATATTAAGAGGCTGGTCCTGTTTTGAGACCCTGAGAAGAAGCCAGGGTTGCTCCAAAGAGAGGAGCATGGGATGGGGCTGGAGGGGCTGGAGGGGCAGGAGGGCTTAGATCCTGCAGGGCTTTTGTTCTGTTTGTTTTAGTTTGTTTTTAGGCAGCATCTCACTTGGGTGCCCAGAGGTCTCACTCTGCTAGAGTACAGTGGTACAGTCGTACATAGCTCAGTTGCAGCCTCAAATTCCCAGGCTTAAGTGATCCTCCCACCTCAGCCTCCCGAAAGTAGCTGGGACTACAGGTGTGTACCACCATGCCTGGCTAATTATTAACTTCTTTTGTAGAGACAGGGTCTCCCTATGTTGCCCAGGCTGGTCTCAAATTCCTGGGCTCAAATGATCATCCTACCTCAGCCTCCTGAATAGCTAGGACTACGTAGATGTATGCAGTACAACACTCAGCCAATTTTTTTTTTTCCTTGAGACAGAGCCTCACTTCATTGCCCAGGCTGGAATGTAGTGGTATGATTGCAGCTCACTGCAACCTCCACCTCCTGGGTTCAAGAGATTCTCCTGCTCAGTCTCCTGAGTAGCAGGGACCACAGGTGTGCACCACCACACCTAGTTAATTTTTGTATTTTTAGTAGAGATGGAGGTCTGAAACTCCTGGCCTCAAGTGATCTACCCACCCAAAGTGCTGGGATTATAGGCATGAGCCACTGCGCCTGGCCTAATTTTATTTTTTGTAGAGATGAGGTCTCACTATGTTGCCCAGGCTAGTCTTGAACTCCTGGGCTCAAGTGATCCTCCTGCCTTGGCCTCCCAAAGTGTTAGGATTACAGAAGTAAGTCTCTGGGCCCAGCTCACGTTTTTGAATACATTTTTATTACATTTACATGTATAGTTTTACCCACATGCAAACTTAGCACGTGTGGGCATATACACACATGCACACACACACATTTTTTTTTTTTTTTTTGGGAGTCTTTCTCTGTCACCCAGGCTGCTAGAGTGCAGTGGTATGATCTTGGCTCACTGAAACCTCCATCTCCCAGGGTCAAGTGATTCTCCTACCTCAGCCTCTCAAGTAGCTAGGACCTAGTGTGCGCCACCGTGCCTGGCTAATTTTTGGTGGACTCAGGGTTTCACCATATTAGCCAGGCTGGTCTCCAACTCCTGGCCTCTAGTGATCTGCCCACCTTGGCCTCCCAAAGTGCTGAGATTACAGGGGTAAGCCACCCCACCCGCCCAATAAAAGGTTTAATTAAAAAACTGTATAGCCTAGCCATCATGGCAAAACCCCATTTCCACTAAAAGTATAAAAATTGGCTGGGCAAGGTGGCTCACGCCTGTAATCCCAGCATTTTGGGAGGTTGAGGCAGACGGATCACCTGAGGTCAGGAGTTTGAGACCAGCCTGGCCAACGTGGTAAAACCCCATCTCTACTAAAAATATAAAAATTAGCTGGGCGTGGTAGCGCATGCCTGTAATCCCAGCTACCTCTGGAGTCTGAGGCAGGATGGTCGCTTGAACCTGGGAGGGGGAGGTTGCAGTGAGCCGAGATTGAACCATTGTACTCCAGCCTGGGCAACAAGAGGAAAACTCAGCCTCAAACAAACAAACAAACAAACAAAAATACTAGCTGGGCGTGGTGGCACATGCCTATAATCCCAGCTACTCGGGAGGCTGAGGCACGAATTGCCTGAACCCTGGAGGCGAGAGTTGCAGTGAGCTGAGATAGCGCCACTGCACTCCACCCTGGTCACCACAGCAAGACTCTCAAAAAAAAAAAAAAAAAAGTTTTATTGAGGTAATTGTAGACTTACATGCAATAAGAAATAATAGTCAGAGATCCCTTACACAGTTTTCCCAGTTACTCCAGTGATAACATTCTACAAAACTATCGCATGGCCAGGCACGGTGGCTCACACCTGTAATCCCAGCACTTTGGGAGGCCCAGGTGGGTGGATCACCTGAGGAGTTCCAGACCAGCCTGACCAACATGGAGAAACCTCATCTCTTAAAACAAACAAACAAACAAACAAAACTATCACATGATATCATAACCACGATATTGACATTGATAAAATCCACTGCTCTTATTCAGATGTCCCCAGTTTTATTTGTATTTGTGCGTGCGCTCCTGCGCGTGTGTGTTTGTATGGGTGTTTAGTTCAATGCAATTTCATCACACATGTAGGTTCATATATCCTCCATTGCTGAACAGTTCAATACCACCTAGATCCCTCAGGGTTGTCCTCTTATATACATACCTGTTTCCCTCCTGACTCCTCCCAGCCCCCATTCCAAACCCCTAGCAACCTTTAGTTTAAAAAGGTTGTCATTTTTGTCTCTTTTTTTTTTGAGACAGAGTTTCACTTTTGTTGCCCAGGCTAGAGTGCAATGGAGCAATTTTGGCTCGCTGCAACCTCCGCCTCCCAGGTTTAAGAGATTCTCCTGCCTTAGTCTCCCTAGTAGCTGGGATTACAGGTGCCTGCCAGCACAGTGACTAATTTTTTTGTATTTTTAGTAGAGATGGGGTTTTGCCATATTGGCCAGGCTGGTCTTGAACTCCTGGCCTCAGGTAAATCCGCCTGTCTTGGCTTCCCATAATGCTGGGATTACAGGCATGAGCCACTGTGCCTGGCAGAAAATTTTGTCATTTCAAACACTGTTATATAAGGCCGGGTGTGGTGGCTCACACCTGTAATCCCAGCACTTTGGGAGGCCAAGGTGGGCGGATCACTTGAGGCCAGGAGTTTAAGACCAGCCTGGTTGACATGGCAAAACCCTGTCTCTCCTAAAAATACAAAAATTAGCCAGGCATGGTGGTACACACCTGTAATCTTAGCTACTCGGGAGGCTGAGGCAGGAGAATTGCTTGAACCCAGGAGGTGAAGGCTGCAGTGGCCAAGATTGCTCCACTGCGCTTGAGCCTGGGTGACAGAGTGAGACCCTGTCTAAAAAAAAAAAAAACAAAAAACCAAAACTGTTACATACATAGACATATAGTATGTAACCTTTTTAAAATCAGGTCCAGGCTCAGTTGCTCATGTCTGTAATCACAGCACTTTGGGAGGCTGAGTTAGGAGGACTGCTTGATTCCAGGAGTTTGAGACCAGCCTGGGCAACACAGTGAGATCCCATCTCTACAAAAAATTAAAAAATTAGCCTGGTGCGGTGGTGCACACCTAGAGTCTCAGCTGCTTGGGAGGCTCAGGTGGAAGGATCATTTGGGACTGGAAGTTGGAGGCGAGGCTGCAGTAAACTGTGATCATGCCACTGCATGCCAGTCTGGGCAACAGAGTGAGGCCCTGCCTCAAACCCACAACAGTAACAAATAGCCAGCAGAATTCCTTGGAGAGTCATCTAAGTTGCTGTGTGTTGCAGTTCATTCCTATTTGTTGCTGAGCAATATTCCATGGTGTGGATGCACCACAGTTTGTTTAATCGTTCACCTACTGAAGGACATTTGAGCTAATTTAGGTTTTTGCTATTATAGATAAAGGTGCTATGAACGTATGTGTACAGGTTTTTGTGTGAATGTAAGTCTTCACTTCTCTAGGATAAATGCCGAGGAGTGCAATTTCTGTGTCACATGGTAGCTGTGTGTTTAGTTTTCTAAGAAAATGCCGCGCTGTTTTACAGAGTGGCTGTGTTACAATTTTTTAAAGACTAGAGAGGATGTTAGTGTGCTGAAGGAGAAGATTCAGATTTGAGGAACTAGGTACTTGAAGAAGGGAGAGTGGAAGGTTCTATAGGTCTTGCAGATGGATTGGCTAGTCTTTTTTTTTTTTTTTCTCTCTTGAGACAGGGTCATCCAGAGTGGAGTGCAATGGCATGATCATGGCCCACTGTAGCCCACTCAGCCTCCTGGGCCCATGCTATCCTCCTACCTCAGCCTCCCAAGTAGCTAGGACTGCAGGTGTGTATCAGCATGCCTGGCTAATTTTTTATTTTTATTTTTTTTGTAGACATAGCAGGGGTCTCTCTTCATTGCCCAGGATGGTCTTGAACTCCTAGGCTCAAGCAATCTGCCTGCCTTGGTCTCCCAAAGTACTGGGATTACAGGTATGAGCCACCACACCTAGCCAGGATTTGTCTAGTCTTCAGTAAAGCGACATCCACTTCCCAGAGTACTAGCAGGAGAGAGACGCAAGTAGGCGGAGATGCAGATGGGTTTTCAAATTGTGGTAGGAATGACAGGGTATTTCCCATTGCTTCTTTTTTTTGTTTGAGATGGAGTTTTGCTCTTTTGCCCAGGCTGGAGTGCAGTGGCATGATTTCGGCTCACTGCAACCTCTGCCTTCCGGCTTCAAATGATTCTCTAGCCTCAGCTCCCAAGCAACTGGGATTACAAGCACTCGCCACCATGCCTGGCTAAATTTTGTATTTTTAGTAGAGATGGGGTTTCACCATGTTGGCCAGGCTGGTCTCAAACTCCTGGCCTCATGATCCGCCTGCCTTGGCCTACCAGAGTGGTAGGATTACAGGCATGAGCCACCGTACCCAGCCCCTATTGCTTCTATTTCCTTAGTAACATGGTGGCTAGGTCATCAGTTAAGATGAGATGGGTAGAGGTTTTGCAGAGACAGCTTAGAGAAAAAAGTCTTCTTGAGAGTAGAAAAGCAAACTTAAAGGGGGAATGTAGTAGGAACTACCAAGCAGTATTGACAGTCCGTTTAAAATTAGGATCATGAGCACTAAGTGAAGATAACCTGCCTGGTAGTCTGATTTTGCTTAGTGAAAGCACTGGGAAGGCAAATGGTTGAATTTATGCAGGGTTTATGGGTTTGCCAGGCGAGCGCAACAGGAAGAACAGGGAAGGAGTAGTTATAGTGATGGATGATGGACAAGCTAGAAAAGGCCTGGCATGATGGCTCTGTAATCTCAGCACTTTGGGAGGCCGAGGTGGGAGGATCATTTGAGCCCAGAAGTTCAAGACCAGCCTGGGCAACATGGCAAAACCCTGTCTCTATCAAAAATACAAAAATTAGCTGGGAATGGTGGCGTGTGCCTGTAGTACCAGCTACCTGGGAGGCTGAGGTGGGAGAATCAGGAGGCAGAGGTTGGAGTGAGCCAAGATGGTGCCACTGCACTCCAGCCTAGTGACAGAGCAAAACCCTGTCTTAAAAACAAACAAACAAAAAAGATAGAAAAGAAGGGATGTGAGTGAAAATTAGGATTACTATTATATTATTAAAAAGATAAAAGACGGCCAGGCATGGTGGCTCATACCTGTAATCTTAGCACTTTGGGTGGCTGAGTTGGGTAGATCCCTTGAGGTCAGGAGTTCGAGACCAGTCTGGTCAACATGGAGAAACCCTGTCTATACTAAAAATACAAAAACTAGCCGGGTGTGATGGTGGGTGCCTGTAATCCCAGCTACTCAGGAGGTTTAAGGCAGGAGAATCGCTTGAGCCTGGGAGGTGGAGGTTGCAGTGAGCCGCAATTGTGCCGCCGTATTCCAGCTTGGGCAACAGAATGAGACTCCACCTCAAAGAAAAAAAAAAATGCAAAAGACAAGTATTGGCTTGGATGCAGAGAAAAGGGAACTCTTGCACCCTGTTGGTAGGAATGTGAATTAGTATAGAAACAGTATGGAGGTTCCTCAAAACATTAAGAATAAGCTGGACGTCTTGGCTACACCTGTAATCCCAGCACTTTGGGAGGCCAAGGAGGGCAAATCATGAGGTCAGACATTCCAGACCAGCCTGGCCAACATGGTGAAATCCCATCTCTACTAAAAATACAAAAAATTTGCTTGGCCTGATGGTGGGTGCCTGCAATTCCAGCTATTCAGGAGGCTGAGGCAAGAAAATCGCATGAACCAGGGAGGTGGAGGTTGCAGTGAACCAAGATGGCACCACTGCACTCCACCCTGGGTGCCAGTGCGAGACTCTGTCTCAAAAAAAAACCAAACAAACGTTAAGAGTAGAACTACGGTATGATCCAGGAATCCCAGTACTGAGTATATCCAAAGGAAGTGAAATTAGCATGTCAAAGAGATATTTGCACTCCCATGTTCATTGTGACATTATTCACAATAGCCAAGACATGGAAACAACCACAGTGCCCAATAACACATGAATAGATAAAGCAAACTGTGGTACATATAGATAATGGAGTACTATTCAGCCTTAAAAAAGAAGAAAACTATCATTTGCGACAACATAGATGAACCTGGGAGATGTTATGTTATGTGAAACAAACCTGGCAGAAAACAAGAAATACTGCACGATTTCACTTACATGTAGAGTATAAAAAAGTCAAACTAAGACCAAGAATCATGGCTCAGACCTGTAATGCCATCCATTGCTTTGGGAAGCTGAGACAGGAGGATCCCTTGAGACCAGGAGTTTGAGACTAGCCTGGGCAACACAGGGAAACCCTGTCTCTACAGAAAAGAGTAACAAACAATTAGCTAGAGATGGTGGCATGCACCTGTGGTCCTTACTATTCAGGAGGCTAAGGTAGGAGGATCCTTTCAGGACAGGAATTTAAGGCTATAGTGAGCTATGCTGATGCCATTGCATTCCAGCTGAAGCAAAAGAATGAGACCCTGTGTCAAAAAAAAACATAAAAAGTCAAACTCATAGAAATAGAGAGTAAAGCTGGGCTCGGTGGCTCACGCCTATAATCCCAACACTTTGGGAGGCTGAGGCAGGTGGATCACAAGGTCAGGAGTTTGAGACCAGCCTAGGCAACATGGCGAAACTCTGTCTCTACTAAAAATACAAACAATTAGCCGGGCATGGTGGCGGGCGCCTGTAGTCCCAGCTATTCGGGAGGCTGAGGCAGGGAGAATCGCTTGAACCCGGAAGGCGGAGGTTGCAGTGAGCTGAGATCACACCACTGTACTCCATCCTGGGCAACAGAGTGAGACACTGTTTCAAAAAAAAAAAAAAAAAAGGTTGATTTAACCATTGATTAACTCTTCTACAGTGTATACATATATGAAAACATCATGATGTATGCCATAAATATATACAATCTTTTCTAGTTAAAATAATTTTTTAAAATATGCATAAAGAAATAACAGTGATTTTTGTGGGAAATCTTTTAACATAATTTCATAATTTTACACTTATGGTATACAACTACTTTTATAATAAACTATCTCTATTTGCCAAGAGAAACTGAGAAAAAAACACAATATCATTAACTGGCAGTGGACTTAAATAGGAGAGTTTCAGTTATTCCAAATTTCTGTGGCTTACCATATAATTCAGGCCTATGTAAAAATCTGCAGTTGTTAACAATTGTTAACTGCTGAGTTTGCACCCAATATTTGCACTGAAGTTTTGATACATTATATAGGTTACTTACTTTCTTTTTTTTTTTTTTTGGAAGGGAGTCTTGCTGTGTCACCAGGCTGGAGTGCAGTGGCACAATCTCAGCTCACTGCAACCTCTGCCTCCCAGGTTCAAGCAATTCCCCTGCCTCAGCCTCCCAAGTAGCTGAGACTACAAGCACACACCATCACACCTGGCTAGTTTTTTGTGTTTTAGTAGAGACGGAGTTTCACCATGTTGGCCAGGATGGTTTCAATCTCCTGCCCTTGTGATCCACCTGCCTTGGCCTCCCAAAGTGCTGGGATCAGAGGCGTGAGCCACTGGCCTGGCCTTGCTTTCTTTTTATTCTTTTTCTTTTTTGTTTTTTAAGTTGAGGCAGGGTGTTGGTCTGTCGCCCAGGCTAGAATGCAGTGGTCCAATCACAGCTCATTGCAACCTTGACCTCCCAGGCTCAAGTGATCCTCCTGCCATAGCTTCCCAAGTAGCAGGAACCACAGGTATGTGCCACCATGCTGGTTAAATTTTTTTTATTTTTTATTTTTATAGGGTCTCATTACCCACAGCTAGTCTCGAACTCCTAGGCTCAAGTGATCCTGCCACCCTGGCCTCCCAAAGTGTTGAGATTACAGGCATGAGCCACCACACTCAGCCATAGACAAGTTACTTCCTAATCTCTCTTAATCAGTTTTTTCCTCTTAAAAAGAAAAACAACAACAACAACAAAAACACCAAAAAACCTAGGGCTAATGAATAGTGAGAAATTAGTGAGGTCAAGAGATTGGAGCTCCTGATAAAGGTCAAAGACTTGTTGAGGGGCTTAATTGAGGCAAAGGTTATAGTTGGAAAGTCGACATTTTGGATGTGAAATGATTTCTGGTGAAAACAAAGTTGAGGGTGTCACTACAGGAGTGAGCAGCTGCTGTGGAGTGTCGAAAATCTCACTAGAGATGAGAAAGTCAGGAAGTGAGAGGAGTGTGGTTGAGAGGCCATCACGTAGACTTTGAGCTCACCAACTATGACAAAATTTGGAGTGGGGAGAGACACAGTAAGCCAAGAGCCAAATAAGGGGCATCAATCAAGAAGTTGAAAGATGACATTAACAAAGATGGTGAATCTAGAGGGTGAAGCCCCAATGGTACAGGGATTTCATGAGAGGGAGGGCAAGCTAAACGCTGGTCTAGAAATGGCATTAGGGTGGAGAGGAATACACTTACCCACTCCTGACACTGAGGCATGTGAGAATGAGAAACAGAATTCACCTTAGAGAGCTGTTGAAGAAGCAGCATCCTCAGCGGATAGCCAAATTTCAGATCAAGCAAGGTGAGAAAAAGCCGAGGATGGCCAGGGGTGGCAGCTCACGCCTGTAATCCCAGCACTTTGGGAGGCCAAGGCAGGCGGATCACGAGGTCAGGAGATTGAGATCATCCTGGCCAACATGGCAAAACCCCGTTTCTACTAAAAATACAAAAATTAGCTGGGCGTGGTGGTGCACACCTGTAGTCCTAGCCACTCGGGAGGCTGAGGCAGGGGAATTGCTTTAACCCGGGAGGCAGGGGTTGCAGTGAGCCGAGATCATGCCACTGCACTCCAGCCTGTCAACAGAGCAAGACTTTGTCTCGAAAAGAAAAGAAAAGGCTGAGGATGTGGAAGAGTTTGCTGATCACACGTTGCAGAGGGCACAGTGGGAGGGTGTTGCTTGGGGCAGGGAGCTGGGAGCAGGGTGTGATAGATTGCCGGTGTGAGGACAAGGATACAGGTGACAATGGATGAGAAGGGACTTGAACCTGCGATGGTGATTGGAGTAGACAGAGATAGAGGGGTGAAGGGAATATAGTGCTGTCATGGAAATTTCTGTGATGATAGACATGTGCCATATGTGTACTGTGTAATACTGTGGCTGCTAGCCACATGTGGCTATTAAGCATATGAAATATGGCTAGTGGGCTGGGTGCGGTGGCTCACGCCTGTAATCCCAGCATTTTGGGAGGCCGAGGTGGGTGCATCACCTGAGGTCAGGAGTTGAGACCAGCCTGGCCAGCATGGTAAAACCCCATCCCTACTAAAAATACAAAATTAGCCAGTGTGGTGGCGGACACCTGCAATCCCAGCTACTTGGGAGGCTGAGGCAGAAGAATTGCTTGAACCCGGGAGGCGGAGGTTGCAGTGAGCCAAGATCATGCCATTGCACTCCAGCTTGGGCAACAGTGTGAGACTCGGTCTCAAAAAAAAAAAAAAAAGAAAAAGAAAATGGAAAAAGAAATGTGGCTAGTGGGACTGAGAAATTGAACTTTTAACTTTATTTGATTTTAATTAATTTAGATTTAAAGACCTCAGTTTTTGTGAATTTTTCACTTACTGGCCAGGTGGCTATCAGGGTGACCACTCCTTCAAACAGAAAGCTGTCCAGAGAGCTTCTGACTTTTCCACCATGCAGCTCCAGACAAGGCACAGGATCAGGCAACTTGGGGTCCAAATTCTAACTCCACCACTTAATTGCTTTGATTTAAAGCTAGGATGTTAACATGTCTGGTATAGACAGTCCCCCAGTAAATAGTGGATGACAGAACAAATCTCTCTGAGGTTTAATTCTCTTCCTCTCTAAAATGAGGGTGGAGAGCTGTTGTAAAATTTAGTGCTTTACCCATGATGCTCAATAAATGATTGCTATTATTGACATAGTGAGTTCTCAATATTTGTTGATTGATGAGTCAAAAACTGTCCTTCAGGTCAAAGGATTACTTGTCCAGGAATGGGCTGGCAGAAGTGAGACATTCCAGCTCCCTTTGAGGGCCAGGAGGATTGCCCAGGTCTCTGGGACCATGTGATGTGGTAGGTCAGGACTGGGTTTAAATGTGCAATTCTGCTAGGTAGTAACTTAAGAACCTACCTGACTTGAACCTAGAAGGGTAGGTAGGGATAGCTGAGGGACAAGGTGGAGGATCTTTTTTCTTTTTTGGAGACAGAGTCTCACTCTGTTGCCCAGGCAGGATTACAATGGCACGACCTTGACTCACCGCAATCTCTGCCTCCCAGGTTCAAGTGATTCTCCCTGCCTCAGCCTCCTGAGTAGCTGAGATTACAGGTGCCCGCCACCATGCATGGCTAATTTTTGTATTTTTAGTACAGACAAGGTTTTGCCATGTTGGCCAGGCTGGTCTTGAACTCCTGACCTCAGGTGATCCACCAGCCTCAGCCTCCCCAAGTGTTGGGATTACAGGCATGAGCCACTGCGCCTGGCCAAGGTGGAGGATCTTAAAGTGAACCAGAGTATGAGACCAGCGTTGCCTGAATATTTAGTGATAATCCGAGCAGTGTGGGTATCATTTATCACTTTAATATGTGCTGAAAAAGCCTTTGCTTGGCAGCTCCAACCTTTCTTCTGTGCCTCCATTCCCATCATCCAAAACCCAAAAGCCTGATGCCTGTGAAGTAGAGTAACCATATCCTGAATGACTCTGATGTGAGACATATGTGAACTGAAAGTTATAGTGACCTCCAATCTGGAGTATGACCCTTTCTCCAAATTATCACCCTTTCTGCAAACCTGTCCCTAATTCCCTAATTATTTTCTCTTTGGCATTCCTAAGATGAAGCACTTACTTACCTGGTATTGTGATGGCCTGTGTCTCTCCCCTTGACCAGATTGTGACATCCAGGGCAGGAACCTTGCCTGGTTGATCACTCAGTATTCTTGGACTCTAGCACATGCCTAGAACACACAGTAAGTAGCTATTCAATAATTATTTGTTGGCCGGGTGTGGTGGCTCATGCCTGTAATCCCAGTATTTGGGAGGCTGAGGTGGGTGGATCACCTGAGGTCAGGAGTTCAAGACCAGCCTGGCCAGCAAGGTGAAACTCCATCTCTACTAAAAATACAAAAATTAGCTGGGCATAGCTTTGCACAGTGGCACTATCGTAGCCAATGAGGTTTATCTGAGGCAGGTTTATTGCTAATTGAAAAATTATCAGGGCGTGGTGGTGCACGTCTATAATCCCAGCTACTTAGGAGGCTGAGGCAGGAGAATTGCTTGAACCTGGGAGGTGGAGGTTTCAGTGAGCTGAGATAGCGCCACTGCATTCCAGCCTTGGCCACAGAGTGAGACTCCATCTCAAAAAATAAATAAATAGGCCAGGCGAGGTGGCTCGAGCCTGTAATCCCAGTACTTTGGGAGGCTGAGGCGGGTGGATCATGAAGTCAGGAGTTTGAGACCAGCATGACCAACATGGTAAAACCCTGTCTCTCCTAAAAATACAAAAATTTAGCTGGGTGTCGTGCCGCATGCCTATAATCCCAGCTACTAGGGAAGCTGAGGCAGGAGAATCACTTGAACCTGGGAGGCGGAGGTTATGGTGAGCCAAGAGTGCACCATTGCACTCCAGCCTGGGCAATAGAGTGAGACTCCATCTCAAAAATAAATAAATAAAATACTTATTTGTTGAATAAATGAATGGATGTGATCTGAGGTGACAAGTGACCCACTGTGATCTGAGATAATGTGACGTCTCTTGAGTGCAATCTGGGTTGACTGTGAACAGAATCGGGGCCTTTGATGATTGTGTCAAAGTGCCTGTGATTGTAACCTGCAAGGACTGTGATCTGAGGGGTCTGTGCACCGGTGACTGTGGCCTTCTGGTACTAATCTGTGATAAGGACCAGTAGGGATACTCAATGGAGGTGACTAAAGTAGTAACCTTGTATGATCGATTGAAGTAACTTGCACTGATTGTGATCTGAAGTGACTGTGAACAAGTTAGTGACGATGCCTTCCATGACTGTCTTGCTGTAACTGTAATTATGACCTACAGAGCTCTGGCTTAGATGACAAACCCTAAGCCAGTGCTTGGAGCCTTGACGATTGACATGAGATGTGTGCCAGATGCTGAGATTGTTGATCTCAGCCGACAGCCGAGGTTATTGATCTGCGTTATAAGCTGAGGTAACGGATCTGTGGGATTGGACTCAGATAGGGAGTGGTGCTAATATGTGTGCAGTTCTCTTAGATTTCTAATTTTGTTTTAATATCCTCCCAGGGCTTACATTAAATGGCGTAGCCCTTCTCGGCCCCATGCAAACAAGGAATAGGGATGAGGACCAGGTTGAGTCAACTGTCACAGAAAACACTACCGGAAACATAGCACATCTTCTGGGCCCCGTTGCTGCAGCCGCGGGCAGGACCACCGCCTTGGCCATGGTCTCCTGCACAGCCTGTCCTTCATTCGGACCCCCCACCCCCACCCCCACGATCGTTCCCTGGTGCGCCTGCGCGGAGGCGTGGCGGTGCTTTGCCCTTTGTTGTGGGCCCCAGTTTCCCAGGACACCGCGCGGCGCTGGGGTGGGGCTATGCAGATGAGGCACTCGGGGGCGGGGCGGCGTCGGCGGCGGCCGGGGAGGGTCAGTTGGAGGCAGGCGCTCGCTGAGGCAGGAGGAGGCGCTCGGCCCGCGGCCTGACAGGGACTTAGCCCGCAGAGATCGACCCCGCGCGCGCGACCCCACACCCACCCACTTATCCACCTATCCACTCCCTGCGCCGCCTCCTCCCACCCTGAGCAGAGCCGCCGAGGATGATAAACACCCAGGACAGGTAACGGCCCGGCCCAGGCTCCCCGCCCCCATCCTCCCTCATCTGCTCCAGAGGGCCTCCCCCATCCCCCTAGCTGGTCTCCGTCTCCCCACAACGGGGCCATCCGCCCTCAGCCGGGTCCCTTCAGCACTTCGGCCACCCCAGTCCGGTTCTCAGCCCTGCGACTGGGCCTCCTTCCGTCCTTAGCCCCCTGTCTCCAGCCCAGCCCATCCCCCTCATCCGGGCCGCTTCCTCCCCTAAAGCCCCCAAAAGCCGGAACACGACCTTCCAACCAGGTCCCCTTTTTCCCTCATCCCCACCGATCTGTGCCCCATTCCCCAAACTGGGCTTTCCCCCGCATCCAGATTCCCCAAATGGTTTTTTGTCTTCCCCAAATCGTTCTTACTCCCTCTGTAAGTCACTTAACCCTTACACCTCTGAATCCCCTCCCTAATGAAAACTGCAACCCCCACCCAGACTTTTCTTGTATCACTGCCCCCCACCCAAAGTCAGCGTCCATTTCTTCAGTTTCCCCCACTCATCACCCTCCCCCCATTCTCTTCAGGCCTAGCAGTCCTTACACAGATGTCCAGCCTTCCCCCTGGCCCCATACTTCAGCTTCATCTTTCCCCCACCTTCCTCCCTCCACACCCCTCTCCCAGTTAGCCTGTTTTCCCAATCTCTCAGCATCATTCCTTTTATTTCTCAGACACTGGGTTTGATTCCTGTCCTCCATCCTGTTGCCCCAGTGGTGTTTCCCAACACTCTTGGAAACATTCTTACCCTCGAAACACTTTCTCTCAGCTGTAACTCATTCTTCTCCTTCCCCTCTTGACTCCACCTTTGGATCGTTACATCACAGGACTCAGCTGTCCTGCTTCCAATGAACTCCCCCCGCCTCCCCGTACCTCCAGTGCCTTCAAACCAAGCTTCATATTCTGGACACTGGGCCTTTGCAGTTTCCTCCCTGAATACCCAACCGTAGTCTTCCCCCGTTAATTAGAGAAAGGCTGCACATCTAAGACGGAGCACCCTGGTTTTCCAAACTTGCATGCTGTATCCTTCCCCGTGCAGATAGTTGCTCAATTTTCCTTTCTCTACATGCCTCTCTTTCTCCAAGGCAACCCTTCTCACCCATCTCTCCCTCAAATATTCATATATCCCACATTTCTGCTTCTGTTCTATGAAACTGTTCCACAGTTTCCTCCTTCCCCACAATTTTGAATCCCAGTTGCTCCTTATACATCGAAATGGCTTTCATTTACAATTTGGACCTAATTCTCTTCTTCATTTTTTCCTCAAACTTGTTGCTATCCTGTCCAAACCTTGTCTGAAGCTCATTAGTTCCCCACACCAGACCTTTTGTCCCCAGATTTGGCTTTATGGCCTCTGCCCCTCACTTGGGCCTCATTATTTTGCAAACAGATCCATTCCCTGTAAATCTTTCTTAAATTGGGCCATGTTCTATCCACAATTAGACCAGTTCCTTTTACAAGCATTGCCTTCTTTATTGCTTTTCTTCACACAGGGCTTTAACTGCCACCCAGGGTTCCTCTCAAGCTTCGGCACTCTTACTGAAATAGTCTCTCAACTTTCCCTTTCCCACTTGTTCAGCAGCACCAGCCTTAAATATTCCAACTGGGTTTTCAGCTTTTCTTGTATTTCAGTATTAACCCTGGCTGGACATTTGAAAAATCAGCCACTTGGGCCCCACCTTCAAAGATTGATCTCATTGGCCTAGGGTGGCCTGGTTATTAGCATATCTATATATGTACATATATTTCTTTGTTTTTTTTTTGAGATGGAGTCTTGCTGTGTTGCCAGGTTGGAGTGCAGTGGCACGATCTCAGCTCACCGCAACCTCTGCCTCCCAGGTTCAAGCAATTCTCCTGCCTCAGCCTCCTCAGTAGCTGGGATTACAGGCTCGCGCCACCACACGCAGATAATTTTTGTATTTTTAGTAGGGATGGGGTTTCACCATGTTGGTCAGGCTGGTCTCAAACTCCTGACCTCGTGCTCCACCCACCTTGGCCTCCCAAAGTGCTGGGATTACAGTTGTGAACCACCACACCTGGCCTAGCATATATTTTTAAAGCTCCCCAGGTAATTCTCTATAATGCGAAGCCAGGGTTAAAAAACCACTGCTTCCTCTCCCTGCAGAAGGCCTCAGCTTTTCGCATCCTACTCCTGTAGTGGGTGTCAGCCCTTTCTTTACCGACAAGGGCCTAATTTTCTTTGAGGTTTTTTTTGTTTTTTTTTAAGAGACAGGGTCTCGCTCTGTGGGCCAGGATGGAGTGCAGTTGTGCGATCTGGGCTCACTTCAACCTCTGCCTCCTGGGCTGTTTCTTCAGGGATTTCTTAGTCTTTCTCTCTCAAGTACTATCCAGGAGTACCCAAGATAAAATACTTAAAAACAGCCTCTGAAGTTCCTGTCTCTAGTTACTCAGTTCTCAGCCATTGGCCGTTTTCTTCCCCCAAGTTTCAGACTCTTATCTAGTGCCCTCCCCATCATTTCTTTGCAGGAAGAAAATTCACTCCCCATTTGATGATTTGTTATGCTCTTATTTGACCTGTTATCACTGCCTCCCAAGTTCTGTTTACCCTACAGTCCCATCAGCTGTTAGTTTCCTTTTCCAAGATTCTCCATGTCCATTCCGTCTGCATTCCCCTCCTTCACTCTGTCTTCTGTAACCCAGCCCCTCTGGAGCTGAGGAAGTGGAAGCGGATATAGACTGGGAGAGTGCTGGATGCAAAGTGGTTACTTGGGGCAAAGGCGTTGTGTGTGCTGAGGATAGATGGCAGGTATGAGAGAGCACAGGATGAAGCGCAGGGATAGAGGGAAGCAGAGGGACCTACAACAAAACCCACTCAAGGGGTGAGATGGACTTTTTTTTTCCTGTTCTTTTTGTGTGTCTGTAGTGGGGGTTGGAAGGTGGTATGGTCTCAGCAGTCATTCTCTGGAGTCCTCTGGATTGAGCTGGTCGAAATGCCGAGTCTTCTGCAGGCTGAGCCCTGAGAGTTGAGCAACGTGGAACCAACATGTAAGGGTCTTCACCAGCTGTGAGGTTGAAAGACCAGAGTTCTGGCTGAGCCAGTGTGCTTACATGTGAAAAGAAGAGGGGGTTGGGTTAACTTGACTCAAAAATTCCTTCCAGCTTCCTAAGTGGCAAAACAGGCTTGCTTGTCTCCAGGGCCCTTGCTTAGCATGTTGGTAATTTGAGGGGCCTGGCTGTATGAAAGGCAGGTGAAGAGAGGAGCCAACTGGCCTGCCAGGCCTGGGCAGGAGCTAGGCCTTGGATCAGGCTCCTCCATTTGGCCTGGGGGTGGGGTGTTGTGTGCAGGGTGTCTGGTTTCTTTGAGTGATGGCAATCCTGTTTCCATAGCATGTTTCCTAGCTTCCTCGGGCCTGCCCCTAACTTTCTAAAGGAATCCTGGTAGAGTCCTAACTAGGGATTCCGATAAGAGCCGGATGTTCTTCCCAGTCAGTGTTCTCCATGTTTGGTATCCACAGATGGGGGAGCTGGCTGGGAATTTAGCTCCCATTGGGTGAGGGATGGGATTTTCAGCTTTCTTGGCTCCAGTGAAAAACTCAGGAGGTAGAGGCTTGGTTTTCTGGAAGAAATAGTTGCAGAGGAGCTGGCACTACGTCTTCAAAACAAGGCTCTTCCTTTCCAGTGTTGTTCTGATTGGTACTTCCAAATGTCAGAATTCCTGATGGTGGGGGAAGGAAGAAGATACAAGTACAGTACAAGCACCTTTATTATGTTTTTTTGAACATGAGGTTTAAATCCAAGGAAATCAAGCTTCCTGGCCTTTTTCTGCCTGGATTTCCGGGGGCAGGGAGACAGCAGCTGTCTAGGGCTTGCTTTGTACCTTGTGACCGTGCAGTATGTAGAGAAGCGCTAGCCCTGGCTTCAAAGTGATATGAGAAACAACCTGTGCTGATGGGCTTTGAGGAGAAACATTTGGTTCTACAGGTTGTTTTTGGGGGGATGGGGGCAGGGCAGAAGAACGTATCAGACCTATCCTGAGCATCCTCACTGAGTGGTTTCCTGGCTAGTGGAATTTTTATCTCTTCCTGAAGAGTCTGGTTTCAGTTATTCCTTATTTATTGACACTACAGCTTGTTGGGCATGGGGGGTAGGGAGAGCCAGTTTCCTATGATGTGCCTTCAAGGTTACCCTATGGTGGGAGGGTTGGGGGAGAGAAGAAAGGAGAGAGAGAGAGGGGAGAGAGAGAGGAGAGAGAGAGAGAGAGAGAGAGGGAGGGAGAGAGAGAGAGAGAGAGAGAGAGAGAGAGAGAGAGAGAGAGAGAGAGAGAGACAGAGAGAGACACACACACTCTCCTAGTATAGTCAGGAATCCCCCCAAATCAGAGCTATGCTCAGAAAGCAGTGTGGGCTAATAATAGCAATTCCTCACTCTGCCAAGAAATCCAAATTTAGCCTCAGCTGCTCAAAAATATAAAAAAGGGGACTGAGGAGTGGGATAGATGGATGTTACAAATATGCATTTCTAGAAAAACGAGTAATTCATCCCTTTCTGAAAGAGTGTACAGTGTTGATTCAAGTTGGTGCCATGATTTAGAAGGTTGTGAAGCCTAATTGAGTTATAGACCAGGCCGGGCATGGTGGCTCACGCGTGTAATCCCAGGACTTTTGGAGGCTGAAACGATTGTTTGAGCCCAGGAGTTCGAGCCTACCCTGGGCAACATAGTGAGACTCCCCATCTCTTTAAAAAAAAAAAAAAAAAAAAAAAAGGTATAGACCAGAAATGAACAAGTAGGCAAGCAAGAATTTTGTCACTTAAAGTGAACAAAACAGGTCATAACTGGTTAGCATCAGCAGCGTAAAATGCTCTGTGTTAAGATAAACCTTAAGAAGATTTTGTAAGCCTTTGACACGATATAAACAAATGATGTAATTCTATCCTGGGAAGAGGCTGGTACTGTGTGATGAGCTTACTCTACAAACTAGATTGAGTTACTTAATATGTAAAAGTAAAGTCTTTTTTTTTTTTTTTTTTTGAGACAGAGTCTCACTCCGTCACCAGGCGCCAGGCTGGAGTGCAGTGGTGCGACCTCGGCTCACTGCAATCTCCGCCACCCGGGTTCAAGCAATTCTCCTGCCTCAGCCTCCCGAGTAGCTGGGACTACAGGCGCGCGCCACCACGCCCAGCTAATTTTTTTGTATTTTTAGTAGAGACGGGGTTTCACCATGTTGACCAGGATGGTCTCGATCTCTTGACCTCGTGATCCGCCCGCCTCGGCCTCCCAAAGTGCTGGGATTACAGGCG